>LNAC01000496.1:518443-650853 GCA_002007465.1 Ailurus styani | reverse complement strand
CGTCCACGGGTTGTTGTTTTAAAGAGAAAAACAGCCCCCTTCCATGGGGATTCCTAGCTGATGTTGCCAACGCGAGCGCGGCTCCCTTCCACCCCCTTCCTTCGCGGGCCCGGAAGTGACGTGAGTCCTTGGGAGGGACGGCTCCTGTCCTGAGCGGCAACAGTGTCTGGTGAACTGGAGAAGGAATGGGAAAACCCACGCACAAGCCCAGCTCCACCTCTGCTTAGTGCTACCGCCTTGGGAAAGCAACCCAACCGGGCTGAGACGCATCTTTGGCTATAGAATGGGACCATGAGGGGCCCCTGGGTGGCTCAGTTGGTCCAGCGTTTCCCTTCGGCTCAGGTCACCATCACAAGGTCCTGGGATCGAGCCCCGCATCGGGCTCCCTGCTCAGTAGGGAGCCTGCTTCTCCCTCTGCCTCTGCCCCTTCCCTCTTCTCCTGCTCTCTCTCACTCTCAAAATAAATAAGCAGATAAAAATATTTTAAAAAATTAAAAAAAAATTTAAAATGGGAATATGAATACTCAGGATTGTCATGGGAACGAGAAACCCTGTGTCAGCAGCTCAATAGCTCAAACAGAACTTGCTAACCTACACCAGTCAGGACACCACAGAACATGTTGGAGTATTTTGCACACCAATTTGACATTCAATGTTTTTTTTCTGATGACTTTGAAAACATGACAAAGATACCGAGTGGCAGGAACCCAAAAGAATAAGTGAGTGTGGGGAATTTCTTACTCAGGTCCAAGGTATCCCTGTATGAGAAAACATACTTTCTAGTAGAGGCGGTGCAAGGTGAGGAGAGTCATTGTGCCTTTTGAGCCTGGAGGGCTCTGGGACCAGATGGGAATGAGGGACTGGATGGCACATAGGACAGAGTCACTGGAAACCTGAGGAAATCCACATTGCTTCTGCCACCTTGCCAAGAGCTAACAATCAAGCAGCTAATCTCACTGAGGGACTGGAGAATTCAAATTGAAGCTGGGAGGGCAGGCAGAATCCTGTGTGTGTGTGTGTGTGTGTGGGGACGGGTGTGTCTCAGAGCAGGGACGGACAGAGACCACTCAGTGAGGACATCAGGGCAGGCAAGATGAATCTCCATCATGGTGGCCCCACACAAACAAGGAAGCTCAAGGAAATTCCTTTGTCCAGGAAATACACCGCAGAGAAGAGGAATCCACCCATTCATCCTACCGGCTGTCTGTCAGGGGCATGGTACCCACTGGTGAGCAAACCCTCAGAGCCATGAACAGAGCAAACTCAAGACCTGTGTTTGGGGTATTTGTTTTTTGTTTTGTTTTTGTTTTTGTTTGTTTTCTTGCTATTGTTTTTGTTTTTCTTTAGGGCAGATTAGTCTTAACCACTTCCAAACTTCCCTGGAGATAAAGGAGAATACTCACGTATTTACACTCTATTTTTTCCCTTGCAGGAGAAAAGAAAAAGAAAAAAACAGAAGAAACGTAAAATCAAACTGTGCAGTTTGTATATTAAGAACGTCCGGACATTCAGATCTCTCCAAACGTCTGTCCAATTCCTCAACTCTACCACTCACCCGCCCAGTGCCCCAAAGGACACCCCTGAATCCTCTCCCTTGGCTGCTAGAAACAAGGTACAAATGATACATAAGGAATTCTCTTAGCTCATTGCAGGTTTCCCAGTGGCTTCCTCTACCATCCCACACTCTCTTCTCTCCAGGGGTGAATGTGTGCCCTTGAAGAATCGAAGTGCACAAATAATCAACCTTCCGTGAATCTTGATACTTGGAAGTTGAATGAAGCTCATCAAGTGGACCTTCTGACCATCTGGATGATGTATTCCTAATGAAGCCTCGACTGCCTCTCCCTTGAGCTCCCCCAAGGGAAGTTCCCTTTAATTCAGGAACAGCCGGACCCTATCTGGGCTGAAGGAAGGGCAAACACAATGTTGTGATATCCTTGAGAAAATGTCACTAAAATGGGTCAGCCTTTCTATTTCAGAGCCGGGCTCATCTGAAAACACTGAAGTCTAAAAATAAGTACACGGTGTGCTCTCAGCTCCTTAAGCCAAGCGGGTATGTCTTTGAGGAGGCTTTGGATAGTAATAACCGACTTGCAGACCTAGCAGCCCTTTATGACTTGTCCAGGGAAGAACGTGGGCATTTCTGGAAGGCTCTGCCTCACCCCCCCCCCATCTCTTTCCCAACAAGGCAGCGACTATTTGGACAAGACTAATCTCTTGGGAGTGGGCAGGGAATAGTAGGGATAGTGAGTGAGTCCAGCTTTTAGGCACACAGACCCCAGAGTCTGCCTGGCTGGGAATATGCTCTAAGCTTGGGCTCGAGTTCTAAACACCAGATTTCTACCTTTAACCTGGAAAAACAAGCAAAATCTGCAGTTCCCTTTTCCTCTCCCAAACATTTCCCTATGGATACAAAGTAGCAATCAGGGAGAGCTTGTACCTTTTGCTGTGAGGCTTGGAGATGCAGAACCTAAAACCCCTAGAATAGTCCGTGCCGCAGTGTCCGTACTGTTTGAAGCTCCATGACTATTATTACTGATACCGCTACTATGATCACTTACTTGGTTTGGTACGCTTGATTAAATGTGCCCCACTTGGGGTCACACCATGATCTGTAGCTTGAAGTCCCCTCTGGATTTTTGAATCCTACTTGTTCCTAAACTCAGAGTCTCCATACCTGACCCACTCTGATGGCTTAGAGTTTTATGCTTTCCCTGCTCACCAGAAAGGACCTTGACCCCTGTGTGTTAGAATTATTTGTGGGTCTGTCTTCACTAGCCGGTGCAGGGAACAGATCTGATTCATGTCTTGTTCTTCAGGCCTTGCACAGGTGAGCCTTGGGAGGTGTTCTCGGTTCTGTTTGCTGAATCCTTCGAGACGCTTGTCTGTGCTGGCCACCGCCACCCGCTCCGTGGTGCAGTGGCCGGATCTGGCTCTCCTGCCCTCCCTGCACCTCACCCCAGAGGAGGGCGGGCCTCCAGGAGGCAGCCCTCCCTCTCCGCCCCTGGCTTCCTGCTAAGCGAGGAGACTTTCTTCCCAGAGGTCAGTTAACAGTTCAGGCACGTATTGCTAATGGGAACACAATGAAACTTGACCTGAAAAAGCTTGTGGTGATTACTACAGTCATAATAATTTATATTCCAAAGAACTTGGGAAGGAAGAAGGAAAGAAATTAAGGAAGGAGTCTGAATCAGAAGGCCAGGAGGCAAAGAGTTAGGAAAAAGTAAGGCAGGAAATTCTTCTAAGAATCTGCTCTGTGATGAACCCTTGGCCAGACACTTTTACAGAACCCTGAGGGATATTTTTTCATTTCTGTTTTAATATTGAGAAGACGATGACTCTGGATAAATCACTCCCTGAATCCTAGATGTAGGAAGAGGTAGATTAACTGTTGGAATTTGTTAAGCTAGATCTCAAACTTCCAAAAAGCATATGAGAAAACTATATAAATAACGTCATCAACCAAACCAAAAGTCATCCATACCCTGGATTGCTAAACTCACTCCCATTTCAGCATATGGATTTCAACACTAGGAAGAGCCTCCATTAAATTGTATAAGGGATTAAAAAAAATTGTATAAGGGATGATATGAAAGGTGACTTCCAGAATTGGTTTTAAGACCAAGTAAGAGTGATTAGCAAAGGTACTTTCCCAAGTAAGGCTCTGATGTTAGACAATTGCCCAAGGTTCTATTTCCCCCCCATTCTTTTGACATCTTAAGAATTCTCTGCCTGCGGGAGGGGCATCGCCTGCTTGCTCCTTGCTGAAGTTATTAAGAGCCCCCCCCCCCCGCACTCTGCAAGTAGGGGCCTAGGGTTTGCATTTTTAAATGACAGCTGAAATCCATAGGAACACACATCTTCTCACAACTGAGTTTTTTTTTTAACTATGACTGCTGCCTCAGCATCAAACAAAATATTATGAAATGAGTACAAATCAAGAATCACTATGGTCCTTTAATTACAAAACATGCCGAGGTTCCACTGTTTATGCATGCTGGTCACTGTTTTTGAAGCAACAACTAATCTCTGATTGTAAGCAGAATGCAAAAATTCAGTGGTTTCCTCTAGATGTGCTCAGGGCACGGCAATAATTAGAAGGGTAATAATTTGTGCATGAATGAGCCCCACCATTCAGGGCCCTTGTCTCCCATGTAGAATCACCTGGTCTGGTCAGTCTCCCTAGTTCTCCCTAGTTCTTGTCAGACAACAATTGCTTGTAACTGCGTTAGTTCAGAGAATATTTGCCAGGAAAACCCCTCAGGTCATATTATTTTGCAACCTTCCCTTCTGTGAAACATCCCCGGAACTCCAAATCGCCAGAGAATATGGAAAAGGCAAGATCTGTACACAGAGATTGGCCCATAAAAATTGGAAATTTGGAACTGGTAAGCTGGTAAGTATTTAAGTCCTGGTTCTCTGAAAAAAAAAAAGTCTAATTTTGCTGATACAAAGTAACTGGTAAGCTGGTAAGTATTTAAGACCTGGTTCTCTGAAAAAAAAAGTCTAATTTTGCTGATACAAAGTATAGAGAGTACACAATTTATAAATAACAATAAAATACAAACTGAATGTAAAATATATAAATTCCATGTAGGCGATTGCTTCTCACAGAACACTTTTGTCACCTTTTGCCCAATTCTTGTATCCATGGATAAAATACGGTTTCAACTGACAGACAAGTCCAGTTCCAACATGAATGTGGGTTTATCCTTTCTCTTAACGAGTAAATCAAAGGGAAACAACAAAGAAGTATGTCTGAACTTCACTCATTTGTCGATGATGTGAGCGACAGCTTTGCCGAATTGGATAATCATTTTCAAATGCGGGGCGGATGTTGACTCAATAATTGTGCACCATGTTTACTTGCTGAGTTGCAGCTACAGGTATCACACTCAGTTAAGCTTAATCTGCATTAACATTTTCTCCGTAATCACCTTAAGTCTAGATAGTCAACAAAACAATACATTAAAACTTGTATTACAGTATTTGCCAAATTCCGTAGTGTAAGTCGACACTCCAGGGCTGATTTCTGTCAACCAAGGTGACATCCCTGAAGGCTGAGTTGGGAAGAGATTCTCAGTAGAACACCATTATATAGCATCTCCAACATACAGTTACAACAGGCATAAACGACCTCAAAAGCATGGATAAAGTGGACTAAAGTAGGAAGTGATGAGTTTTGAGTATTTATTACCCTAGTTTTTAATAGAATTTGATGGTAAACGCATATAACTTAACATTTAAACATTACTGTTTAACAATCAACTCACAAACTTCCTGAACATTTAACAATTGGCTCTTCCAAATGATAGAAGCCAGCTGTAGCGCATCACTGAATTTGAGGTTGGGAGGGTAGTACGGATGATCCCTGAGTGCATTTCAGAACATTGACTTCAAGCTTGACCCTGTTTCCTAACTCGTTTTTGTTTCATTCTAACCCAGCCTTCTATCACAGAGACGAAGGGTGCTCCACTCCTCAGCCCCACTTGCTAGGAACAGTGGGTTACTTCAAATTGGCAGGTGTGTAAATGCAGATACAAGCAAATACAAAATTCAAGGTTTTGCAGATGTGATTGGAGTAATGAATATGCATATTGAACAGTTCATTCAAGCAAACACTTGATACATACATTCCTTATTCAATTTCCAAAGTACTGCGTCAGATGGTGTGAGCAAATTAGATTCTGGGAAGAAACTTCATCTGGATCAATGAGTTGAGGATACAAAATGTTTGGTTCTTTTCTTTGTTTTTAATTTTTCTCATTGGTACATTTTATTTCATTTATTTATTTATTTAAAGATTTATTTATATATTTGAGAGAGAGGGAAAGTGAAAGTGTGTGTGTGTGTGTGTGTGTGTGTGTGTGTGTGTGTGCACTCGAGTGTGTGCCTGTGAGAGACAGAGAGAGTCAGGGCAGGGGGCCCAGGGAGAAAATCTTTCAAGCAGACTCCCTGCTGAGTGTGGAGCCTGACTTGGGGCTGGATCTCAGGACCCATGAGATCATGACTTGCTCACATAACTGAGCCACCAAGGCGCCACTTATATTGGTACATTTAAAATTGTCTCTAAAGATGTGTTTTACATTTCTGTATAGAGAAATAAAGAATATATTTTACTATAAGTATTTGGTTCTTAAATCCCATGGAGATTCAGACTTCATAATTAAACAAATGAACAAGGAAGACACTAAAATTTAAAAAGCAGATGAGAAGTAGTAGAAATTTCATTGAATTTAATTCAGCATGGATCTTATAAATTTGACTCACTTTTAAAAACCTCTATCTAGTCGGGCACCTAGGTGGCTCAGTTGATTAAGAGTCTGCCTTTGGCTCAGGTCGTGATCTCAGGGTCCTGGGATTGAGCCCCACGTCGGGCTCCCTTCTCAGAAGTGAGTCTGCTTCTGCTTCTCCCTCTGCCCCTCTCCCCACCCCCAGCTTGTGTTCTCTCTCTCTGTCAAATAAATAACTAAGATCTTTAAAAAAACAAAACAAAACAACGACAACAAAAAACCCTCTTCCTAGGGGAGTGATGAGGTTATTGAAAGAGACAAATACTTAAAAAAACACACTAACCGCCAATATGTTGTTCAGAGTATTTGTCCAAACCAAGAAGTTTCTCTTTAGGTTTTTTCTTTAAAAAACATACCCATGCCACATATATTTAAAGGATAAAAGGAATTTATGAAAACCTTTACTGAAATAAATTTAATCAATTGGATGAAATGAACAATTTCCAAAAAACAAAACAAAACAAGAAAACAAACAAACAAAACCAAAACCCTACAAATTACCAAAAGTACTTAAGAAGAGATGGATAACTTGAATGGCCCTGTTATTAGAGAAATTAATTTATAGTGAAAAACAGTCCCACAAAATTCTCTCCAGCTCCATATAGTTTCTCCAGTGAAGTCTACCAAACTTTTAAGGAAAAAGTAATAGTAATTCTACCAAAAAGCATTCCAGAAACTTGAAGAAAAGAGAATAATTTGCAACTCATTCTAAGAGGCTGACATTACTCTGAATATCCAAACCAGGCAAAGACTTGCAAAAGAAGACTAAGACCAATACCTCTTACAAACATTGGTGCAAAATTCTTTTTTTTAAAGATTTTATTTATTTATAGGAGAGAGAGAGAAAGGGAGAGCACGAGTGGGGGCAGGGGCAGAGGGAGAAGGTGAAGGAGAAGCAGACTCCCCGCTGAGGGCAAAGCCTGACGCAGTCATTTGCTTAACCAACTGAGCCACCCAGGTGCCCTACTTTTGGTGCAAAATTCTTAACAAAATTTTATCTAATGGAATATAGCACAGTTGACATACACCACAAATTCTAGGTGGGTTTCATATTTGAAAATCAGTGTAGGGGTGCCTGGGTGGATCAGTGGGTTAAGCCTCTGCCTTTGGCTCAGGTCATGATCTCAGGGTCCCGGGATAGAGTCCCTCATCGGGCTCCCTCCTCAGCGGGGACCCTGCTTCCTCCTCTCCCTCTGCCTGCCTCTCTGCCTACTTGTGATCTCTCTCTCTGTCAAATAAATAAATAAAATATTTTTAAAAATAAGAAAAAAGGGGGAAAAAATAAAATCAGTGTCACTCACTGTCTTAGTTTTGGCGGCAATAACAAAACACCACTGACTCTATGGTAAGCAACAAAAATTCATTTCACACAGTCTGGAGTCTGGGATGTCTGAGGTCAGCCGTTCCAGTGTCTGGTGAGAGCCCTCTTCCTGGTTTCCAGATCTTGTATCCTCACTGATGTATCCTCAACCTCATAGCCTCGTCTTTCCTGGTTGTATCCTCACATGGTGGAAAGGACGAGAGACGAAGAATCTCTCTGAGGTTTCTTCTAGAAGGGGCTAATCCCATGTGGGGTGGGCCTCATGACCTAATCACCTCCCAAGGCCCCACCCAACAGCATCATATTGGGCATTAAGATTTCAACATATGGACTTTGGGACTTTCACTTATTGATGGACTCAAAAAAAAAATCATATGTCAATAGATGCAGAAGAAGCATTTGACAAAACCCAACATCCACTTCTGAGAAAAACTTAATAAATTTGTCAGAATAAATAAGTAAAGAAGGCCCTATGTAAATTCAGCCTCCAAGCAAGTCTTCCTCACTTACAGAAAATAAATTCTATCTCTTGCCTCTGAATTTCTCCAGCATCCGTTATTTCTACTTCTCACTCCTCACTTGTATGTCGAGTTGGGGGTTACATAAATAATCTGTTATTTTACTTGGCAAAATGTATTGCTGGAGATTTAGGAACTCGGTCTCTGCCCCAAAGCATGACTGCTCTTGAATTGCTCACCTTACCGCTTTGAGCCTGTTTCTTCGGTTGTGAGACGGATGTTTGAATGGAACACATTTGAACAAATAAATTCACACGAAGCTGTAATTTTTCTGGTAAGCACTGTCTCTGCTGGCTACCAGCAAGTCACCTGCTACTGTAAGGCCTCTGGCTTCCTTTCCTTTGTAGCCCCAAGTGCAGGCCCAGCCCAGAGCAGCAGGACTAGACAGTGTCTGCAGCGGATCTGGTGGCCTGTTGGTGATGTGCCCCACCGCTGGGCACCAGGTCAATGGGAGCTCAGTGCTTTCTGTAATCACGGCCATCCACGGAGACCATCCCAGATCTGAGCAGTGTGAGCCCTCTGGGCCTTGGCACAATTTGTAGCCCAGATTAATTAGTTAATGTTCACAGAGTGCTTTGAAGATGGAAAACGCTGTGGGAGAGCAAAGCCCCATTAATGATCATCATTATATAAATTTGAGCTCCAAGTTCAGCCATCGTAATTGGAAGTTGCTGATTCACATCAGGGCAGCAGGGTTCAGGATCCAGAAAGCCCTTGTGGAAGGTGTCAAGGGCCTCTTGGCCTCGGCTGTTCTGGGGCAAAAAAGGTGCCCCAGGAAGCACATAGGCCTTGTCCCTCCAAAGCCCTCCTAGTAGACACTGCCCGGTCATGTCACCTGTCTGCAAGTGGGGTCATTCAATTTTCAGTGACCATATGCTGGTGAACTTGCTCTATGGGAAGCTCAGTTCAAATCCATGTGTAGTAGAATTCAAAGGCCTCCTCTGTCCTTGTGCCACAGGGCCTGGGGGTCATATAGTAATGGGTCCGAACCCCGACTCTGGTCATTTTACACAGTGGGACTTTGGAAAGCCTGTCTCACCATGTAAATCCCAGGATCCTTATGTTTAAAACACATAAAAATTGAAGATAAGGATATTGGCCTTTCACAGTTGTGTCTAAAACATCTAGTAAGAAGCCAACACATCTTGAGTACTCAGGAAATAGTAACTCTTACTATTTTGTTACCAAACTATTCCCATGATACTAGAAAAATAGTACTTTTGTGTTTATACCCATTGATATGGATTTTAGTTGGCACTGGCGAGTTACGCTTTTTTTTTTTTTAAGGACAGTCTCTTCTTTGCCTCTGGGGCTCCACCTCCCTCCACCCTCCCCACCCCCCACCTCTGTGGTCTTTATTAGAGGAAGGAAAAAGGCATTCTGTTTAATGTTTTCTTCTGCTTTCCACAGCTCTCACAGCCCTCAATAGTGCATTGTCAATGACCTAGTTAGTCCATGGAATATCTCACTTTTGGAAGAAACCTGATGTCCCCGAGTGCTCCGAACACAGAAGTACGATCAAAGTGCTGGTCTACCCTGGCACAGTCTGTTGGCTTCAGGCAAAGCGGTTCAAGGCATCCACTTGAAAGGCCTCAGTCTGGGCCACTTGTTGGTGCTAAGGGAACATGGCAAGGGTTCCTTCCTTCCATTCGGTTGTGCTGAACAAACTTTATGTGTAGCAAGCTGAATTTCCCTACTGCAGTCCCTTCCATCCGTGTTTTTCTAGATCCTTCCTCCTGGTGGTCCCACTCGTCCCGGGGCCTTCACCGCCTCGCGCCGCTTGAGGAGGCTCGGGAGTGAGTTCTCCACAGGCACGTCAGGGTTTCCCCTGACGTGTGCTCTTTGAAGATGCAAAAGGTTCGTGTGAGTCATTCATAATCATCGTGATTCATAAGCCAACTTCAGAGACCAGGTTCGCTTTAATACTCATTATCCCTTCAATAGACTGAGTTGGGCCAATAGTTAATTTGCAAATTGCAGGACTCAGTAAGGTGAGATTCTACAGGCAGGGTGATTAATAAATTATTTTTTAAAGAGAGGTTGGGTCTATTCAATTTTCCAAATGTATTACACACATGAGACCATCTTTTTAATTCCCTCCCCTCAGGGCTCAAAAGAGTTCTTTGTCAGCTCTCCTCTCCCTGTCCTCGGCCACCCTCCCGTGGGGGCAGGCTGGCGCTGTACAACACACCTCAGCTTGCCGTGGTCGGACGGTGTCACTCAGAGAGGACCCGCAACCACAGCACTTGCTTGTCATGAGATGCCTCACATGTACCTTCCCTCTGTGCCTATGAGTCGGGCCTCATCCCTCAGCTGGAAGGAAAGAAAAATGAGTCCTGAAAACCATTCACAGTAATGTCTTGGTCTCAATGATGTCACTCAGCCCCTAGCCCTCTCCCCTTGCTCTGATATTTATTTCCCTATCTCCTGCCCTTCTGCGCTTTGCCATACAATGCAGTGTGTTATGGGGTGAAGTGTGTCCCCCTAAAGAAGCTATTTTGGGGTCCTAACTCCTAGTGCCTCAGAGTATGACCTTATTTGGAAGTGGGGTTGTTGGGGATGTAATGAGTTACCATGAAGCCGCACTGGGGGAGGGACTCCTCATCTAATCAGGCCAGTGTCCTTCTGAGAAAATGCTAATGTGAAGATAGAGACCCCCAGCGAGAAGCCGCCCAGAGACCAGAGATTGGAGGGATATGCCACAAGCCAAGGAATGCCAACCATATCCTGAGAGGCACAAGAATCTACAAAACAGCAAGGAAGGATTTCCCAACAGCTTCCAGAGAGAGCATGATACCATCAAAACCCTGATTTCAGACTTTTGGCCTCCGGAACTGTAAGACGATACATGTGCATGGTTTCACGGTACTGTGCGGTACTTTGTCACAGGAGCAGCCCGGGCATAGACACACACAGGGACACGGCAGAGATGCTCTCTCCACACCTGAGCTGAGGCAAGGACAGTGCCAGCACCCAAGTCTGAAGATCAAGTAGCATTAAAATGTTCCATCTTTATACACAGGATCTCATGTAATCCTCTCGACAACCTGATGGAGCGATTATTATTGTGTCAAATTTAAAGATGAAGACACTGAGGCTCCGAAACATAAGGAAACATCTTCAATCTCACAGCCAATAGGTGGCAGACCTCAGGTTACATCCCCGTGTTCCTAAACCTTCGCTTGTGTTATCTGGACTTCATGCTAGTGTCTGCAGAGTCTCAGACTGGAATAAGGATTTGTTCACGACTTTTTAAATTATTCTTGGTGGCTTTGTGGTCATAGCCATACTTTTTGGTAATAGCGGCTGAGGATAAAGCTGATCTTCTCCGAAGTTCTGTCCCTCCTTCTTTCCAGAGGAAGAACTCGTTGACCAAGGGACAGACGTCGTTGACAAGACAGTGACAAACAGGAGGGCCTCAGCTGACAGAGGCTCCCTCTCCCTGATTCAGCTGACAGAAGGAGGCGCACCAGCTAAGAGTGATGGCGGCTAGCTGAAAATACACACTAATCTAATCTTCTGGCTGTTCTACATGAATCTCAGGAATGTGGGAGGCTAACATGTCAGATAGGCAATTATTGGCCGGACGCAGGATTGCATAATGCAGTGATGACTCGGGCTTCCTGCTTCGGCTCGCATGTGGGGAGCTTGCCAAAGAGGGTTTATCTTCCCAAGAGAAACATGCCAACTTTGGGAGGATATGAAGTAACTGTGATTATGGGAAAAAAAGACATGCTTAATGTGAAAATAGTCGAGGTCTCCTTCAGCTTGTACTCTGAGTCTCTTCCCAGTTTGTTTTTCTTCTTCTTCCGTTCTGTCTCTTTCTTTCTGTCTTTGGGCCTTTCTCTCTGAATTTGTGTCCCTTTCTTTTGTTTGGCTTTTATTTTCACTGGCCTCCCTGCTTTTCGTTCAGATCTTCACGGAAACCGATGTAGTGTCTGCAGAGAGTGCCTCGATGCATTTCCCATCCAAGAAGATGCTGATAAAAAGTCTCTGTGCTGGTTTTGTGCAGAGGGTCCCGTGGATTGAAGGGTCATGTTAACAGGCAGCACGCTGCACGCTCTCTCTCTCTCTCTCTCTCTCTCTCTCACAACCAAACAAGCAACGGTCCTGTATTTCCTTTTTCTCCCCAAAGACATCTCATCCCTGCTACTGCATGTGCTACAACTGCTCAAAAGCGAAGACAAAAACAACAACAACAAAAACATGGCTCTCACTTGGTCTCCTTGAAATCCTGACTTGAGCTCTGGGGAGGGGCCGCTAAAATGCTTTCTGAGAGAAAAGTGGTTTTACTGAAACAAAACCAGAGAGGCCTCTCGGAGGTATTTCTTAGCGTTTGTTTGTTTTCAGATGACAACAGTGAGCTCCGGAGTGGCAAGGTCACGAGTGACATGGTCTCCCGTTGGAACTCTGGGCCCAGCCACCCACTAATGCAGAGCGCATCCTCTCTTCCGGTTATATAAGGCATTTTGTGTGGATACAAAAATGTAATGTGGCAGCTCAGAAATTACGGAGTCAGAACACAGAAAAGTACAAAACCTGAGAACATGTACATTTATGGAAAACCCCTCAGGAAGTATTTATTATTTTCTAAGATCATCTTGCACCGTGAAGAAAACATTACATTATTTAAGCGGGCAGAAAAAGTTATGCGATAGCACTTAAAGACTGGTGAAAATTAGATTAAAATTCTCATGAAAACCTTTTTTGGGGAGCTGACAGAGGTCAACATTCATCACCTACTTCACTCAAACAAATTCATATTGAGTGATTAACCACTTGCTGAATATTTACGATTTGCCCAGGCTCCATGGCATGCATTTGAAGGAAATTAACTCACACCTTTTTATAAAGATTTTTTTAATTAATTAATTAATTTATTTATTTCACAGACGGAGAGAGATCACAAGGAGGCAGAGAGGCAGGTGGGGGGGGGGAGCAGGCTCCCTGCTGAGCAGAGAGCCCAATGTGGGCCTCGATCCCAGGACCCTGAGATCATGACCTGAGCCGAAAGAAGAGGCTTTAACCTACTGAGCCACCCAGGCGCCCAACTCACACCTTTTTAAAATGAAGTTTTATACTACTGGGTATTTAATCCAAAGACACAGATTTAGTGAAATGAAGGGCCATATGTACCCCAATGTTCACAGCAGCAATGTCCACAGGAGCCAAACTGGAAAGAGCCGAGATGCCCTTCAACAGATGAATGGATAAAGAAGATGTGGTCCATATATTCAATGGAATATTACTCAGCCATCAGAAAGGATGAATCCCCAACTTTTGTACCAACATGGACGGGACTGGAGGAGATTATGCTGAGTGAAGTAAGTCAAGCAGAGAAAGTCAATTATCATAAGGTTTCACTTACTTGTGGAACATAAGGAATAACATGGAGGACACTAGGGGAAGGGAAGGGAAGGAAAAGTGAATTGGGGGAAATCAGAGGGGGAGAAGAACCATGACAGACTATGGACTCTGAGAACAAACTGAGGGTTATGGAGGGGAGGGGGTGGGGGGATGGGTGAGCCTGGTGGTGGGTATTAAGGAAGGCATGGATTCCATGGAGCACTGGGTGTTATACATAAACAATGAATCTTGGAACACTACATCAAAAACTAATGATGTATTTTATGGTGACTAAAATAACACAATAATTTTTTTTTAAAGATGAAGTTTTGTTGTCTTATTTTAAATACAAAAATCAGGTTCAGAGAGGTTAGTCAACAGGCTCAAACTGACGACGTTGGTAAGGTGGCTGGTCAGCTCTGAAACTCTGGGCTGGCTGACTCTGTACTTTTCCCCTTTGCCCCCTACGCTCTCTCCATTATGTGCATCAGGCACAGATGAAAGCAAGATTTTATTTCACTGTGGTGATGTGACTCTTTCCCTCCTGTGTCCTCTATAAAACTGTGTGGGGCATTCAACAAACACAAAGTGAATTTTACATCATCACAACATAATTAAACCTAGAGGCTGGTTTCCTAGTAAGGAATCAAAAGTACTATGGTCACATTTGATTTTCCTCCCAAATAGCATGTATTCATCCATTACCCCCTGCGACAACTGTCAAATAAATGCTTAAGAGGTAGTCATAGTATTTTTCAAGGATGAGACCCCCTAGAACAAAGTGTGTCAACCTTATCCCTAAAGAGGGTTCAAGACGTACAGTGAGGTTTATGTTCTGTCAGTGCGTTCTTATTACATCACCTAAATGTACACAGATTCTGAATATTACATGATGGCTGGACACACGTCATTGTGCTTTATTTTTTCAGTAAAATCTCTACATGATAAACACTGTCAACCCCTGCCTTGCCACCGATTCTTCCAGCTGGAATCGTCCTTTCTGGAACAGAGCTCCTGAGCCAATTTCGAGCTACAGTATTTCTATCAGATTTTAGAAGTCTCACCCTGAGGCTGGGGTGTGAGGGTGCAGAATGAGACCAGCTAACTCTCACTGTGCTCTGTTCTGTTCAGGATGGACCTTAGGGCCATCAGCTTCCAAGACACACATGACCTCCCCTGTGGCCCTCCCTCCTCCTCCTCGTCGTCCTCAACCTCCTCCTTCCTCCTCCCTCCTCCTCCTCTTCCCACCTCGTGCCTTCCTCCACCCTGTGCAAGCAATCCCTTCCTCCTCATCACCATGCCCAGTCTCTAAACCGGCCCTAGGAGACAGAAAGAATGCTCTTCATTTTCCAGCTGAGAGAAATGTGACTCAGAGTTCAGCTCACTTGCCCGAGATCACCGGCCCAGCAAATGATAGGGGCAGAAATCCACCCCGGGCCTGCCTGCCTGCCTGCAAGTGCAAAGCCCTCATCAGTAAGTGGACACCGAGTTGTTTCACCCTCCAGCCCTCAGCTGCTCCTCACCACGTTCTACCTTCCAGACTGGCGCCCCCTCGTCCCCATTCTCGACACCCACCTGGCATGGCCGTCCAGACCGTCTCTTTAGCCCATGGGGCCCTGGGCTTCCCTTGCTGCCCCTCCCCCACCGGGGCTGACTGTGGAGACCACCTTAGCTCCCTCTGCCCCTCCTACTCAATGCAGACTTTCTAATCCTTTCTTCCCCTTCCTTAGAGACCAGTTGTAATTGAAATCCCAGAATCTGACACTTTGTTGCTTGATGACAGAGGAAATAGAAATTTTCTTGTGGCTGCCACCGACCAGCAAATACCTCTCAAACCCTCACCTACTTCTGAATCAGAGAGCTGAGCTTCTGACAAACCATAGGTGTCTGACTTCCCAGATCAGTGGAAAAGAAAGCAATCATCCAAAAAGAACAGAGGTTTCAAAAAACCCAGATGAGTCTAGAGGAACTTATGAGTATTTCCCAATTCCATTTTATTTCACTGGTTTTCAAAGAATTCTTTCCGTTTGTTTACTCCGAATGGCGATGCTAGGAAAGGGATCAAAACCGTATGAGATGCTGCAGAGAGAGGCTGGCTTCCCGAGCCCCAGGTCCCGGGCCCGACGGCTGCTCTGGGAAAGTCCCGGGGTCTCGGGGGCAGCAGGGGAGCCCAGGCGGGTCCCGCCAGAGGCTGGCACTGTGTTTTTCGCTCTGACGTTGCCTTGCTGAGTCGTCCGGGGCAAATCTTCCTACCCGAGTTCTCTCAGAAGCCTCTCTTTGTTTTATTTTTAAGATCTTATTTATTTGAGAGAGAGAGGTAGAAAGAAAGAGAAAGAACGAGCAGAGGTGGGGAAGGGGCAGAGGGAGAGGGAGAAGCCGACTTCCCTCCAAGCAGGGAGCCCAACTCAGGGCTCGATCCCAGGACCCAGAGACCACAACCCGAGCCAAAGGCAGGCGCTTAACCGACTCAGCCACCCAGGCGCCCCTCTCTCGGAATTCTTATTCGCCAAACGAGATGACTTCTGTAAGGCCTCTCCGGGATGAAGGTGTGAAGGCAAAGGTCACAGGTCAGGCCGCCCTGCAGCTCTCTGCTCCCACGCTGCGGGGTGGCACACCGTCCGCCGGACGCAGGGAGTGGGGCAATCAAGTGGGCCCCTGTGGACAGAAGCACGTAAGGACTGGGGGGCCGCAGAGAGGAGGGTAAGGGGGAGGGGGCATCGACTGACTCACTCTTGCGATTCCCCAGAAGCCAGTCCCTGCAGGAGAGGTGAACGTAGGCTTCCTTCCCTTGCCATACTCTACCCTGCTCCCAAGATGTTTACAGAGACTTCAAGGAGTGAACCAAGTTATTAAAAGAGTAGCAATTAGGGTGGCCCATCCCGGCAATTTAAAGTTTCCTGTCTAAGGAAGCATGTGGGGAAAGGGGGTGTTCCAGGAGGGGAGAGAAGCAGCATTCTTGTCTCCTGATTGGACCTCCCCAGCATTCCCAGCTCTGAATGCAAGCACAGGAGGGGGCGGCAGGGGAGCGGGGAGCCTGCCTGGAGCCCCCGCTCCCTGGAGGACCCACATGCAGCCCCAGATGTTCCAACTGGAGCACGGGCCCCCTCCTCAAATGAAGTTTCTCCTGCTTTCCTCTTTCGGGGGATCCTGGCTCCGCTTTTAAAGCCTTTTGGCATCTTTCGCCTGCCTCCAAAAATTGAGCTATGTTGGAAGCTGTCTGATAAATCACTCTTTGCACGTTGGCTGCCGTGGGACTCACAGAGAGAGGCGGCCTCGTGATTTACAGCTGCTGTCTGAGCGGGCTTTTCCGAACAGCCAGCTTAGGCCACGGAGTCATCGCTGGCAACGTGAGCACTGTTGTCTCGTTCGGACCGAAGCCGAAGAGAGGAAGTGGGATTGCTTTGTGCACAACTTGTGGGCCTGTCCGGCCGGCCGGCCAGCCAGGATCTCCAAGATCGTTTCTGCCATACAACTGAGCTCAGGAAGCCAGCTCCAGAGAAGGGGTCTGTGCTCGGAGGCCCGCTGGAGCCCAGGAGAGGGAGAGGAGAGCCTTCCCGTCCTGAAAGAAGGTTGCACAATGCCGGGCAGGCTCTCTGCTTTGTGGTCATGGTTTCCCAGAAGCCCAAGGGACCCATCCAGGAAAACGCCCATGTTCCCTTGCTGTATCTGCTGCTCCTTCTCAAGGGGATTTCATTCCCTTTATTGTTTTTCATAGTTGCTATTCTAAGTCAGGTGCGCAGGACCCGGCCTGAAAGCGAACGGCTTCCAACACACTGTACTTTCCACCAGCAGGGCAGCGTGGCGGGGGGCCCCCGAGCCTGGTGCACGCACAGCTTTTTGTTCCAGTTTCAGGTGATTCTATTGTGATAAGTTCATTCTTTGTCTCCAAGACCAGACTAAGATCTTCTTTGAGAGATGGTTGTTTGGAGGAAACCTAACGTAGCTGGCACATAGTAGGTCAATGAGTAAAAGCAAATAAAATATCTATTGTAAATGTTGTTGCTTGTCTTCTGCTTTTGTTTTTATTCTTGTCTCCTTTTTTCCTGCTAAAAGTTTTTCAGCCTGCCTGCAGTGTAGATGGGGACCGAAAGGAATGCTTCAAAAATATGAGAGTCATAATTCAGTAGAAGCTTGCTAAAAATAACTTTCCCCAGACTCAGTTTAACTGGACAG
This sequence comes from Ailurus styani, assembly GCA_002007465.1. Lineage (NCBI taxonomy): Eukaryota > Metazoa > Chordata > Mammalia > Carnivora > Ailuridae > Ailurus > Ailurus styani. The sequence continues at coordinate 633,202 of LNAC01000496.1, read as the reverse complement.
TTTCAGTGGTGTAAAACTCGTAAGGTAAGATTTAATGGTGATCTTACTAGCCGTAATACTTTGCAAGGGACACAGATCATGACCAAAAAAAAAAAAAAAAAAAAAGCAAGGTTTTTCATGTGAAGAGAATGCAGACTTTTTATCTCTGGGGTGAAAAATCTCCTTGGGAATATTTAGTGTTGAATGACAAGTGACAGGCCATTTGAAAGAGGAGGAAATACTCACTTTTGCTTCCCAACAATGGGTGCCTCCCAACTTGGAAAACTGAGAACTTATTTCCTTCAGAAAGGGTGCAAGATTGACTCTGAAATACAGATCTATTGCCTCTCATTCTACATTTTCTTACAGTTTCTTGTTTATGCTAACCCTCCAAGAGCGAATGTGTAAAATACAGTTGTATTGACAAGAAATAGAAACTGTTCCCTTTCTCCTTCTCTTTTATTGATGGGTCTGGGGTTTGGCTAAGACCACACACAAGTGTGCCTGATCTTGTGCCGACATCTGAAGTCTTATTCCAGAGATTCACCTGCATGCTTGTGCTTCTTGGTATTATTTAGAAATTTTGCATGGAAGGAACAGGAATTGACAAAGTTAGTTATTGTTACTGTATCCCTCTGTCTTCCCAGATGATACTAGATTCAATTTCCTCCGTCTGTGCTCTGCACCTGCGTTCGCACGCGCGCGCGCGCACACACGTATGCATTCCTGGTCCATCTCCCAGGTAAGCCTCTGTCCTCCACTTTCCTTTTTCCTCTGGAAAGAGCCCTCACGTTGCAGTGTCTGTACACACACACACACACACACACACACACACACACACACACACAATGCACTGGAGTAAAAGAGACCTGAAATTATACTAAATTGGAATTCAAAAAATGTGAGTGTATCCTTTAGGTTTTGTCACAAGCTTCCTGTGTGACCTTGGAGACGCCTTTCTTTCTTTCTTTTCTTTTTTTTTTTAAAGATTTTATTTATTTATTTATTTATTTATTTATTTAGTTAGTTAGTTAGTTAGTTGAGAGAGAGAGAGCACAGGGGGGAGAGGAGCAGAGGGACAGGGACAAGCGTACCCCCTTCCTCAGCACGGAGCCCAATGTGGGGTTTGGTCTCATGACTCTGAGATCATGACCTACGCCAAAATCAAGAGTCAGACACTCAACCAACTGAGGCACCCAGACACCCTGGAGAGTCCTTTCCTATTTGTAGGTCTCCAGTTTGCCCACTTAGAACCTGAGGCAATCGGACCAGCTAATTTCTAGGATCTTTTCTGATGTTATCCCCTGATTCAATATTTTTACAGCTTCTAGTTTGCCCAGGAGCTCCCCACAAGAACAAAGTCAAAGTCAGCCTCAAGTTTATGGGGTGACAAAGAAAAGGTGAGACCAAAAGCAGAGAGTGCCTTTCCCCACCACTGCAAGCCTTGTCTACACATGGCTGTGTTTAATAGTGCTCATTTGTATTATAAGAACATGTGAACATTGGTTCCAAGACCCACTGATTTCTCATCCATCCTCTTGGACTGTTACAAGAATTAAATGAAATAATTCAAGGATGCCCACCACCAGTGAAGAGCTAAATAATGCTTGATACACTTTAGAATACTATACAGCCACTGAAAGGAACGCATCACTGATTGACTCGGTAAGAGTTTCTACAAGGCCTTATTGGTTGGAAAAAGGAAGCAGTAGAACACGTGCATAAAGCATTATCCCATTTTTGCAAAACTATGCCGTAAGTTTGATATTTGTACGTGTGTATCTATTCACAGATCATCCTACTGTGCACCAGGCATCTCCACTCTCACCGACTCCCCCCAATAGTTTTTACCCCCTCTCCTGCTTTACTTTTCCCAACAGCCCTTATCTTTTGACTTACTGTTTTGCTCCTTCTGTACTTACTGTTGGCCTTCCCCCATTAGAATATGTAAGTTGTATGAGATGAGGAATCTTTGTGTTTGTTTGTTGTTATTCATTCGCTTCATCCTTGGCAACTGGCATGATACTTGGCACATAATTGCTGCCTAATAAATATCCATAGAGTGAGTGAATGAATGAAGTGAGTGAGTGAAAGCATATGAAAATGGAGGAAAATACAGAAGAGCTCAGGTAGGTGGAAGGTACAAAGGGGGAAAGCTACAGAAAAAAGGCAAAACTAGGTTGCATTAACCACGCATGATAAAAGGATTACATTTACCTATTTATGAACACGTCTGTGGTTGTGCGTGTGTCATTCCAAATATGCATGATGAATGGACCCCCTCAGGCCTCTACGAGTGCTCTGTAAAATCCCTTCCTTCACCCTTTGTTTTCGTATGATCTTGGGATTTGCAAAGGAGTGACTTCATGGTGACCCTGGACTGGCATCTCGGTGTCTGTGTTCTCTTTCCCTGACCCTCCTGCCTGGCAGTGGGAGATACGGTATGGTTCCTATATTGCTACCATCAGGCTGTGACCTTGGGTAAGTCATGTGCTTGGGTAAGAACATTCCATGTGCTGGGTTTTTGTTTGCTTATCTTTATAATAGACCTGAGGACCCTGATCTTAGCACAGTTAGGTTTTTGTGAAGGCTGTAAAGATAGTTCCGAACTCCTTCTCTGTGCTCTTCTCCATTTCTGATCCATTTTCTATCCCATGCTGTGCTTCCAAATGCAGATGGTTATTTCACTTTCAGATGAATGTGAATCTCTAAGCAATTACACTGTCTGCCTGATCTGTGTGTGCAGCGTCTTCACAGTCTGGGTGGGGACCGTGTCTTCTTATCTTTGAATTGTCAGCTCTCAGCCAAGGGCCTTGTTCAGAGCAGGTGCCCAGAATTCTTGACTAAGCTCCATGAATGCACAGTCCAGATGTCATCTGGGATCACTGGGGGTTCAGATAAGCTTGGCTCAAACACCCAGTTTCATGGCTTGAATGAGTACAGACTCCTGTGGATAATTCTGAGAATCCTGGTTTTTCTTCCTACTGTTTACCTCCATTTTTCCTGTGGTGTTGTACCTACTCTCTTGGTCCTGAGTGCCTCAGACTGAACCCACAATTCTACTCCTTAACTCATTCTCATTAAAAATACAAAAATCACTTGAGCTAAAGATCCAGTGTTATAGACCTAATAAATGTTTCTGAACATTTGAAGAGGCCCATCACTCCTGTGTGGCTTTTGACCAATCCTTATAGGCACCATGCCTCCTGCCAGACAGCTTCCCAACACCGGTGTTGAACTTCTGGCCCTGTCTACCTTCCCAGGTACTGTCTGCTTCTTTGCCGGGTCCTCGTGCCTCTCCCACCAACCTTGAAATTCCAGCAAATAAAATTTCTCCAGCCTCCAGGCAAGCCTACCAAATTATTATGATGTTCTTTCCATGGTCATATATTAACATGAACAGAGTTCCAGATGCTTCTCAGGGTACAACAGATAGGTTACTACACTTAATGCCTATGGATGGAGACAGACATTTGTATACATAATATGGACCTGACATGTTATATTAAGTACAACTACAGAGGACAGCACAAATAAAGTGCTATCTATCCAAAGCAAGAAAATATTAACCATTGGGAGCAACATATCTCAGTGAACCCACTGATGTATTCAATAGTCGTAAGCATCTGCTAGGAATGTCCATCTCTGTGCTGTAGGCTGGCCACCTATCGGGACAGAAGGCGTGCATTCAAATGCCTGTGGTATAGGTCAGAAACTGTCACCATCACAGAAGAATGGCAAAACACGTGACAGAGTTCAGAAGCAGAGAAGTACTATTGCATAGACACATCTCTTCTGAGGTTGTAGGAGATGGTGTAACAGTTAGCCAAGTCTTCCACAATAAACCACCATGGGCCAGGGAACTTAAACAAGAGAAATTTATTTCTTCTAGTTCTAGAAGCTGGAAGTCCAAGATCCAGATGCCAACCGATTTTGTTCCTGGTGAGAACCCTCTTCCTAGCTTGCAGACATCTGCCTTCTTGCTGTGTTTTCAGATGGTAGAGAGAGTGCAAGCCAGCTCTCTGGTTCTCTTCCTAGAAGAACATGAATCCTATTGGATCAGGTCCCCACCCGTATCACCTCACCTAACTTGTGACTTTAATTACCTGCATAAACACCCTCTCTCCAAATGCAATCACCTTGGGGTTGGGGATTTAATATATGAATGGAGGAGGGCATTCAGTCCTTAACAGATACTATTTTGGAAAGCATTCTGAAAGGTTATCTAGTGGTCAAAGAGAATACAAACAAAAAAAATGGTGGCGATGATGACGATAGTAATGATAGTAATAGTAACAATACTAATGACTGTGTACTGTGTTCCTGTGAGGACCCCACAGATACCACTTTGGAGTTTCAACAACAACACCAGGCAGCCCGTACAGTGCTCCTTTAATAGGGAAGAAACTCAAGGCTTCAAGAAGTGATTTTTGCACCAGATCATTCCACTGGTTAATTGGTAGAGGGAAGGCTGAACTCAGGTCTGGTTAGTATGAACTAGTTCTGCCATGCTGGCCATTTGTACAAAATGTCCTTGGTGCAGGTGCTGCATGACCTTTGCCGGGGCTCCCCTGGTGGACCCTGGAGCCTTACCCTGCAGGAGCAGGGAACCAAACCAGAGCTTTTTCCAGTCGTTCGGCTGCCTTGTACATACTCAGGGCTGTGAAAGGGTCAATATATATAAATCCCAAGAATCTCCTCTTAGTTTTACCTTCACACCAATACAATCGGCAACAGAGCTTTCTAGCAGAGTCTAAATAGCTTTTTTGTCAGCCCACGGGCTTTTAAGCTAGATTTGCACTTCTAGAAGCAATTTTCTCAGACCTGGTTGGGGTGCAGAGAGACGGCTAAATGCTTCTCTACCTCTTCATGTCTGACAAATTGAGTTTCCTCTAAAGAAGGGGGAAAATCCTAATAGTGATTCATCTGCAGTTTCACTCATTCCTGAACTTTCTGAGGGATTGTTGGTTTCTTTTATCCCACCCCCTTTACCCTATTGTGCATTAAAATTCCACTTGAAGTCTTTATGAATTTGAGGGCATCTCTGAGTGTGCCTGGGATGAAGCCATGCTGAGAATCAGTGTGAGTGGGTGCATGCTTCACAACTGGAACAGATGAAATTGTGTGTCTCTTTGAACCATTTACTTCATCTCCTGACCCTCAGTCTCTTCTTGTATAGTGGAGAGATAAATATACTTTCCTCACAAGATTGTTCTGCGGGAAAATGCATGATAAATCATCTACGTGATAGACGCCACATAGAAACTCAAGAACTAGTAGTATTTTAATTTCTATCACTAGCAGTTTATTTTTTTAAAGATTTTATTTATTTATTTGATAAGAGATAGACACACACAGAGAGGGAACGCAAGCAGAGGAAGTGGGAGAGGGAGAAGCAGGATTCCCACTGAGCAGAGAGTCTGACGCGGGGCACGATCCCAGGACCCTGGGATCATGACCTGAGCTGAAGGCAGACACTTAACAACAGAGCCACCCAGGCACCCCTATTTTTTTTTTTAAGATTTATTTACTTATTTGAGAGAGAGAGAGAGAGAAGGACAGCACAAATGGGAGGGGCAGAACAAGAGGGAGAAAGAAACTCAAGCAGACTCCCCACTGAGTGTGGAGCCCAATGAAGGGCTCGATCCCAGGACCCTGAGATCATGACCTGAGCCAAAACCAAGAGCTGGAAGTTCAGTGGACTGCACCACCCAGGAGCCCCTATCACTGGCACTTTAATATTAGCAACACTGGTAAGTTATTCTATGTTTCAATTCTGCTTCTCAGAAGGAAATACGTAAATAATGCTGTCTGATCTGAATGTGGTATATTTCGACGGGGCTGCTGCACCTGGCCAGGTCTGAGGTTTACAGCCCATTAGCAATAACGGTGCAGGGATGGGTTGGGCTGTTACTGAGCACCACTGTGTAATATGGTGTGTTGCTTAATCTTCCCGTTAACTTCATGAAGCCTCTGCTGTCAGCTCCATTTTACTGATAGCTGTCAGCTTTCTGAGTTCAAGGGCTGTGTCTTTTGTGTTCCCCATGGAGTGTTCAGGGTCTGGGACAGTGCCTGGTATATACATCAGACACTCAGTAAGTGGATGCAGAGTGAATGTGTACATCCACCTGCTCCAGGAGGTCTGTGAAGCTCCCAGGTGGGTCATGGGTCATGTCTTCTCTGTGCCCTCATTCCTCAGCACAGAGGCAGGCAAGTGTTAGGCCCATTGTTAAAGACTGGGTTTGAAAACTGGTCATTTAAGGCAAGGACTGTGAGAAAGGGACCAGATCATGCACGTAGAGAAGGATGGAGGTCACTGGCCATTTTTCAATGGAAAAGGATGCTTTCTCCTCTCAGGGTAAGTGGGAAGGGAGAGAGGAAGCAAGAAGGTGGTGGGAGTGGGGGAGCAAAAAGTCCCTTTGCAAGGTGGGACAGCACAGTGATTGAGAATTCCACCTTTGTTATCAAAGAAAGCTTGGTTTGGTTCTTGCCTGGCAAAAGCCAAGTTACCTAAAGCTTCTGGGAGCTGGTTTTCTTAACTGTAAAGTTGGTGTAATGAAACATACATTTCATGGTGTTTCTGGTAATACATATATGTGGAAGTGCTTTATGAATTATAAAGGGCTATAGACAAATGGTTTTCCCATCCAAGTACTAACCAGGCCTGACCCTGCTTAGCTTCCGAGATTAGACGAGATCAGGTGCGTTCAGGGTGGTATGGCCGTAGACAACAAATGGTTTTCAATACAAGTACTACAGCAAGATCTGGCACTTATCAACGTTACAGAAGGAATATCTCAATTAGTACTGATATGCAGAATAGAGATCCTGCTTAAGCTGTAAACTCTTGCAATGAATCAGTATGTCCCGTAGCATAGAATTAAATAAATAGCTAAAGATAGGGGTTTAATCCATCCTTCCAACCCAACCTTCAAAATCCTACCAAGAGTCATTTATCTCAAGGAGTCAGTTTTAAAAATTTCAGAGTCAATTAAAGAAACTTGAACAGTCAACTAGCTCATCTGACTCTATTGTTCAGACAAGTGACAAAGTAGAAACAAAAACAATTTGTTTGTATGAATGGAGTGGGCTTGTTCTTCATGAGGCGTGATTCATCGAATTCCTGAGCCAGTCCACTTGGGAGACTAGAGATGTGGGATTTGTGTTAATTACTTTGTGTTGTTTCAGTAAAACCAGACAAACTTGAGTATGTGTAACTTTTTATTATATTTCTGAACTATGGGGGGGACCTTCAATTTTTTTCCTTTTATTTTAAATAGTGGCCTTTGAAACTGGGTTTTGGTTTTGTATATAACAGCAGAGAAGGGATGACCCACTTTCCTTCCATGCTTCCTCCCACCCAGCCTCTAAATAAGTGTGAGCTAGTCCCTACCATACATGTGGGTGGCAACTCTGTTCTTGGTTCAGGGAGAGAAAGAAGCACAGGCAAATAGAGATGCTTTTTAGCAAGTTGTGGGACTTGAAGTCTTGCATTTGTAATAATCCAAGGAAAATGTAACAATGTCAATTATTGTTGAGAGATACAAAAGCCAATCCCATTGGTTATTGTTATATGTTGTTAGACACAGAGAAGTCACCCTGTGCAAACTTTGTAGTCATTTTGTGAAAAGCTTAATTTCTAGCAGTCAACTCCAGTGGTATCAAAGGTGATATTTTATCATATTGTTTCTGACTTGCTGGAGAGTGTTTGCTCACTAGAAGCCCTGCAGTGAATTTAGATATCAGAGTGCTTAAAAACAAAAAAAAACACATTATCACTGAGGGGAAAGAAAAATCACCTGATAATAAATATTTGCAAAATACTTTAAAAACAGTATTTTTTTTTCAAAATTGCTGGTAACATCTTCAGATTCAATAGTTTCATAAGGAGTCAATAGGAGAAGAAGAAATCTAATCCTGTTTGGGTGTTTGATACATTCTCCTTGAAATTCACTTATTCAACTTTTATTTTATTATGTATCAGGTGTTGTCCTGTGAGGTACACTTTACTGACCACTCTTAAACTGATTTTGTAATTACAGTATTTTTCTCTTCAAGTATTTAGGTTCACTGGAGACATTTTATGGCCCTCACAGAAAGACAAGGTGAAAATCAATGGGCTGCAGTGTTCCCACACATGATCTATATTTATAGATATTGGAAGTGGATTGAGTCATCCAGAGATGAAGGAAGTGTTGGGGATCTAGGACTCAGAGACAATAATATCCCTGTTTTGTGATGTGGCTTCCTTTGCCTTCTGTCTTAACATGAGAAAATAGAACTTTCATCCTTTGACCTGGAATCTTTATGGCAATATTCCTTGGGAAGCACCAAGGAATACTGAGTGAGCATGGAGAGTGAGTACGGAGATCATCATCATGTCTGTTTTGGTATCTGTGCATGAGTTCAACTAGCTCTACCGGCTAGCTACGGATTTATAGGGACAAACACATCAGTATCTTTAAGAGTCACATTTATCAAACCTCTGTTACGGGCCTGAATCTACTACATTCATTCGTAGACCTGCGTCAAAAGACAATTCATACATTTCCTTTTATGAACATTTTGTCACGTAGAAAACGAAGTGTTTGCAAACAGGGAGATTTCAACCCAAAGGTGAAACCAGAATGGTTCGGAAAACCACGTGGCTCGGAGAAACCAGGATGGATCACAAAGTGAGAAGGAGAGGGTTGGCTACACTTTACATGATCGGTTATTACAATGGGTGTTTCCGAATGACAGGGGGTTAGCTAAAAGTGATTATGTTACACCATTTTAGGAAGACAACTTAAGTTTTATTTCTGATTATCAGAAGCATTTATAAGACCTGACCCAAGTTAAATTTTGCTTATGTTCACGAGAAAAGCTAGGTTAAGTACATTTCCCTCACGTGGCTTCACCGTTTTCATCTGCTTCAGGGATTTTCAAGTGGTCTTCATTCTATTTTATTTTAACACCTGTCTAATTGGCCTCCATACATAAATAAAAGAATCAACTGACTGACTGAACTCCACACGTTAACATTACGGCAAACTACATGTGCATAGTGTCTCAGGTAGAATAACGGCTCCCCAAAGATGTCCCCAGTTGAACAACTGGAATCTGTGACTACGTTGTGTGATTAAGATTACTGGAGCCCTGGGTGTGGTGCATAAACGATGAATCTTGGATCACTGAATAAAATACAATTAAAAAAAAAAAGGTTACTGACTTTAAGACGGAGAGGATCCTGGATTATCCAGGTGGACCTACCTATTCACACAAGACCTTCAAAGCAGAGAACTTTTCCAGGTGGCTTTCAGAGAGATGTGGCAGAAGCTGGAAGCCTCCAAGCGTGAGAGGGCACTTGATCCCCATTGCTGGAGGCGGGCCACTTGGAAAGCATGGGAAGAAAAGCGAGTGACCTCCAGGAACAAGAGAATAGGAACCCCAGCCCTACAACTGCAAAAACTCCTTTCAGCTCACAATCCGCATGGTCCCCAAAGCAGGTTTTTCCTCAGAATTCGAGAGACGGAGCTCGGCCTTAGCAGTGCCTTGATTTTGGCCTCATGAGACTCGAAGCAGAGAACCAGCAAAACCATCCTCGTCTTCTGACCCACAGAACTGTGAGTTCATAGATGGGTTGTTTTAAGCTACTAGATGTGTAGTGATTTTTTATGGCAGCAATAGAAAACTAATGCATACAGTTTGAGATGTGAGTTGAGTAGCAGATACGTGTATCCACTACCTTTTAACATTTAAAAGCAGCCAATGAAACATTCACGGAGTCTTTTCTAATTTCCTCCTAGTAATACAATTCTAAGATTCCATTTTACCTTTATGTAATTTCAGCTCAAAAAAGCCCAAAGGCTGCAATTACTGAGGAGGGATAATAAGATACCTAACATTTGCTACCTGAAGAGAATTGGACATGTTAATTTTCATGGAGAATCTCCAGTGAATTTCCCAAGAAATTTCATTTTCTAGCACCTTTCAGCTCAGAGCAATTTGCAATGTGGGGAGCTGCAGCTCCTACAATCAATTATGCAAGGGCTATATCATCATTTTTCAATGAAAAGTTCAGCACTGCCTCACCTGCAGCGGGATGCCGGGAACCCAAGACGTGTTGTCCTTCTGGAAAAACAACTACCTGTTGCTGGATCGCACAATGCTCTTGGCCTCATTGACTAGTAGCTCCAGCCTCCTCAAAGCAGATGCCCTCCTCTCTGGCTCCTTCTCCCGTGCAGTGTCCTATGGAAGGTATCTGTGTGGTAACGAGGCAGCATAGTCCTTCTCCTACATCCTATGTTGCCTGGTAGCAGAAAATGGATCTCCCATATATTTGCAATCCTGCAAAAGCCTGGAATCTGGTCTTTCAATAAATTCAAGTTGATTTATATATAGAAAAATGGAGGCTTTGCAAGCTTAACCATCCCGTTCTTCTCCTATATGCCTGAGACTTCGCTCGTCTTTAGGAATGCATTCGTGAGTCAGATACAGGTGTTTTGCTCTCAGGGTGCTCGCAGGTCAGGAGGTGCTTGGACACCCAAATGAAGTTTATGACCCAATGTGCCAAGTATTACACCTGATGAATATGCAGAGTGTTAGAAACGCTAAGAGAAAGATCTGGGACTTTTTTTTGAGAGAGAGAAGGGGCATACGCCAAAGCGATAAGTGCAGAGGGAGAGGGAGAGAATCAGAAGCAGGTTCCATGCCCATGGCAGAGCCCAATGCAGGACTCGATCTCACAACTCTGAGATCAGGACCTGAGCCGAAATCCCGAAATCAGGAGTCAGTCATTTAACCGACTGGGCACCCTTAGACCTGGGACCTTTTTTGGGGAAGGGGAAACTGTCATTGCTCGTTTTGTGGCAGAAACAAAGTTCAGCCATAATCTGAAAGGAAGAAGAGGTGGTAGTCAGGCAAGGGAAAAGGACCATGCACGGACATGAGGAAGTGGTCGAAGAGAGGGTTAGAGAGGCAGAAAAACAACACGTACTGAGTGGCCTGGATGCCACGGGACTTTGTGCTCGGGACAAGGGCATGGGAGTGACAGAGCCATATCCACAGGGCGGTATTCCGATGGCTAGAACTGGCTGACGATGCAAAGGAGTTAAGGGAAGCCAGAGGGGGGCGTGAGAGATACTGGGTGGCCGCCGCCACAGGCGAAGGGCAGAGTAGGATCTGAGTGCGGAAAGGTGACTGAGAGGCAGAAGTTGTTGCCTTTGACAGAGATGTGGTATGACGAAATCTAGACATAGAGTTTAGAATCACCAGCAAACGACTACATTTTCAATGGAAAAGCATAATTAAGCGTGTTGTTCGGTGACACAAAATGAAGATGCCAGGTGGAACAGTGTGCTGAATCCAGCTCCGCTTAATTGAAAATGCTGCGGGATTGACAGAACCGAATCCTGTCTCCCACTCATCAAAACCGACAAGAAAGGCACTGCTGTTTCACCTGAGCTCCTCGGTGCCAAAGAACGAATGCATTAGCTTCAAGCGCTTGGGGACCAGAGAAAATGAGCACCAACTGAACATTAGCTAAGAGCACCAACATTAGCGGCCCTGACGGTCAGAGAGAAGGTGAGTTTGGACAGGAACCCACTGTGTGTGAATGTGATCTCTTTATGGGTTTTTCTGCAGCCAAGCCGAGAACTAAGAGGGGTTTTCTGAAGCTGGCAACGAAAGGACAGATTAAAAACAGGGAAAGTGAAGGGGGAGTAGGTCAGCTGGAGGCAGACCTCCATGGGTGAAGGTGACTTTACAGGCTTCCATGGAGGTGCGTAGGGGACCAGGATTTCCGGGGTTCTACTGCTCCCTTACAAATGATCCGCACTCGTGATTAGACATAGCCTCAAGAACTGTGGCCTGCTTACTCAGAAGATTCTACTCGGCTAGGATATTTCATAATGTAGCAGTTGAACCTCTATCTCTGAAACAAGAAAAAAAAATATTCACGTCAATAAAATTATCACTCCCCCCTGGGAAGGAGGGAAGGAAACAATTTCAATCCCATTTCTTTTCTTTCTTTTTTTTTTTTTTAAGATTTTATTTATTCATCTGAGAGAATGAGTGTCAGAGACCACAAGCCAGGAGGAGGAGCAGAGGAGGGAGGTGGGAGAAGCAAACTCCCTACTAGGCAGAGAGCCTGACACAGTGGTGATCCCAGGACCACAAGATCATGACCTGAGCCACCCAGGTGCCACCCCCCCGCCCCGTTCAATCCCACTTCAAATGAATACATGAATGAATGAGTAAATGAGTGAATTCCAAGGTATTAATGATCACTGAAACTTAATTACTCAGGAAAATCATGCATTCCCCCCAAAAATCCTAAGAGTAGTGTGGTGGTTATGAGGGGTTGGGGGAGTAGGGGAATTGGAGAGATATTGATCAAATGGTACGAACGTCCAGTTATAAAACGAATAACTTCTGAGGATCTAATGCACAGCATGGTGATTATAGTTAATAAAACTCTATTATGTACTTGGAAGTTTCTAGAAGAATAGGCCTTGAATGTTCTCACCGCAAAAAATAAATGATAATTATGTGACAAAATGGAGGTGTTAGCTAACACAGTGGTGGCAATTATTTTTGCAATATCTAAGTGCATCAAATCAACACGTTGTCAACCTTAAACTTGCACAATGTTGTATCTCGATTATATTTTAATAAATCTGGAAAAATTTTTAAAAAAAGTAAAAGCGAGACAAAACAAAAACTTGGTGAACGAAATGAACAGATACCTCATCGAGGAAGATAACGCCAATGGCCAACAAGCACATGAAAAGATGCTCAAAATCATAGGTCACCAGGGAAATGCAAAGAGATACCAGTACGCACTTATGAGAATGGCCAAAATCAGGAACCCCAATAACACCAAACTTCCAAGAATATGAAGAAACGGGAGCTCTCCCTCATTGTTACTGGGAACACAAAATGGCGGCATAGACACTTTGGAGGACACTTGGGCAGTTTCTTACAAAACTAAACATACTTTCATCTTAAGTTCCAGCAGTCCCATTGCTTGGTATTTACCCAAAGGAGTAGAAAACTTATGTCCACACAAATCCTTCACAAGGATGCTTTTAGCAGCTTTATTCACAATTGTCCAAACTTAGAAACAACAAAGATGTCCTTCGGTACATGAATGGATAAACTGTGGCCCATCCAGACAACGGAATATTATTCAGTGCTAAAAATAACTGAGCCATCAAGCCATGCAAAGACACAGAGGAAGCTTAAATGCATATTGCTAAGTGAAAGAAGACTATATGAGAAGTCTACATCCTGTATGATTCTAGCTATATGACACTGAGGACAAGGAAAACCCAAGGAGGCAGATAAAATATCCATGGTTGCCAGGGATCGGGGGGCAGGAGGATGAAGAGGCAGAGCACAGAGGATTTTTAGGACAGTGGAACTCTTCTGTACCATACTATCTATAATAGCGGATACACGTCATCATATATTTGTGAAACTCGCAGAATGTACTACACGCACGAGGGAACCCTAATGCGAACGACGGACTTGAGATGATAATGATGTGTCAGTGTAGGTCATCGATTGTCACAAATGTACTTCCTGGTGAGGGATGGTGATGTGTGTGTGTGTGTGTGTGTGTGTGTGTGTGTGTGTGTGAGAGAGAGAGAGAGAGCGACCTCAAGGAGTATATGGAATTATCTTTGTACTTTCTGCTCTCTTTTGCGGTGAACCTAAAAGTCTTCTTAAAAAGTCTTTTTAATAAAAAGGGGGGAGTTTACCCCAAATTTGTAACTCCAGTAAGATGTTACCATCGCTGGGGTAGTAAGGGGGAAAGTGTGTGTGTGTGTGTGTGTGTGTGCGTGTGTGTGTGTGTAGGTAGGGGATAAACTAATGTTACCCAGAACACCAACCACTGCTGCGGAGGGGCTGTGGGAACCATCAAGGCCAAAACACTCTGCAGGAGACCGTGTTGCCACCACAGCAGCCAGGACAACTGGCCCCACCAGCGCCATGCTGTCCAGGCTGCTGGGGGCTCCCTCTCTGCTCTGGGGACCCTACCTGGGGGCACAAAGCCAGGCTGGCCACAGAAAGAACACATTTAAAAATAGGGGTACCTTCTCCCTACCTTCCAACCTGCCCACAGCGCCCCCCACTGGCGACAGCTGACAGCCAACTGGAATACGGCCCGCGATGGCAGTTCGCAGATTTCCTGTCCCGGGCAGGGCAGAAGAGAGCGTGTGAGCCACAGGGACGGTCTACAAGCAAGCAGTCTGGCTGGTAATTTAGGGAAAGATTGCCTCCCCTTGTGTATCTGCCGGTCTTATCTCTTTCCGATTCAGATAAAAAGAATATTGTCTTTTCTTTTTTCTTTTGTTTTGAGACATATTTTGATTTGCCGTTTGATCTCTTATTTGGCCCATTGCTTGCGCAGTTGTGTGTCGTTTAATATTTACATAGTAACTATTTAATATTGACATTGTAGATTTTCTAGCTTTGTTTTATTGTTGATCTTTCATTTTGTACCATTGTGGCTGGAGAATTTAATTCCTATGATTGCAGTATTCTTAAATTTGTAGTATTTGTTATGTCTTTTTTTTAATGTGATTTAACCAGGCGATTCTTCTGTGTATATTTGAAGAAGAAGTGTATTCTATTTTTCTTGGAGGAATGTTTTATATATATCTTTTAGAACCATGGATTCTGATGTATGCTTCAAGTAAAAAATGTTCTAGTTGAAAGCAAAATAGTAACTTTAACTGGGCATACTGGTTTAAAATAAAATATAGCAGAGGGGAGATGGGTTGGGGGGATGGGTGACATAGGTGAAGGGGATGAACACTGAGTAGTGGTGTCTCGAATTGTTGTACCACTATAGTGTACACCTGAAACTGATATAATACCATACTGGAATTAAAATTTTATAAAACTTTAAAAAAAGGAACCAATTTTAAAAAGGTTGGAGCCACCACCATTATCCAAGGGCCTATGCTAAGTGCCTGCCAGCTATTTTGTATTCGTGATCTCAAATCCTCTTAACAACCCAGTCAGGTAGGACTTAGATACATACACAAAACTGACTCAGAAACATGAAGTCCCTTCTCCAAGGTCAAACAGCTCTTCAGTGGGAAACTAGTCAATCTGTTTCATCCGCCCTCAGTTCTGTGCCCTTTTTATAACTCCTATAGCTTTACCTCATCAGAAACTGAATATTGGGGTTTTTTTGTTTTGTTTTGTTTGTTTGTATTTAGTTCCTAAAGTCATCACAAGTGGAGCCGTGATGACTTTATACCTATCACAGCCGAAAAGATATAAATAAACACTAGCAAAATCGAGGCCACAAAGGAGCATCCGGAGTCTAATTATTTGCCTATCCCCTTCCTCCTTCCCTGGCGACATTGATTTAACCTCACTATTTTTTTCTCCCACCCATCTAAGGATTGATGTTAAAAAAAAGAAAAAAGAAAAGAAAAAAAAAAAAGCCTCTTTCAAAGAAATGAAGGGAAACTAGCCCAGGGATTCCCGTTCACATTATGGCCTCTTCACCCAGACCACAAAGCCAGGGCCAAGTGCATAAACGCCCCCAGACCCACGAAGTGGCGGGGCTTCTTGCTGTGCTGTGTTCATCTTCCCAGGAGCAAGGCAGCATGGGCGAACCTTCCCCAGCTCTGGAGGGTCAGAGGAAGGACCCTGAACGTGTTCAAGAGCCCCAGAGCTCGTGCCAGAGGACTTGGCAGAGACTTGGTCAAAGACTTTGGAGGGTGTGTGAAGAAACCCGCCACCAAAGACTAAAGGTCACAGTGTTAAATCCTGCAGGGGTGGGCATTTGGGGTTCCTTGCATTGGTCCAGTGTGAGGGGGAGGGGTGAGTGGGACGGGTGAATGATGCTTTATAGTGCACTGCAGAAGGGGGCTGGGAATGAAAGAAATGTGTATAATGTGTTAGCTAAGGCCCCGATTAAAATGGGTGGAATGTTCGCGTCTCATGTGGGGGAGAGAAGTAGGGGCCTTATTCTCTAACTCACCCCCTCACCCCTGTCCCCGGGCGGCGGATGGCTTGCCTGACTCGGATTTTCATTCTCTTATCATCTCAGTGTCCCTGTATGAATGGCTACGTGCATTAACTTTGTTCCACTCTGTGTATTGTGTGTTGTGAACCTCTTTGGAGTTACAAAGTACTGTGGAGTTAAGTTAGGGAAGCCACCTTTCCTGTCCTCAGGGAGCTTGTGGTCCACAAGTGGAAAAAAAGGAGATAGTCACAAAGAATTCTGATGTACAACAAAATAAGGAAATGCCAAAAAAGGTAGAGGGAAAGGAAACCATCAAATATGGAGAGCTTTTATAGATCAGGGACTTTAGACAGTTGTTCCATTTAAATGTCAGAGCGTCCATCAATGCACATTGTTAGTAGCCTCACTTTACAGAGAGGAAAATGAGATTCAAGGCAGCAAAGTAACTTGTCCAGAGTCACAGAGTTGGAGCCACAAGAGCTGGGTTGGAAGGGAATTCCTCTGATCCCACGCCCTGAATCACAGTGCTTCAAAGGAGGTGTGGACAGCGTGATCTGAAATCCAACCTATGACAGAACCCCCTGGACAGAGGAGAGAGGTGAGTGTGGAGGGAGGCAAGCTCAGGAAGTGAAGCCCCTTGACCAGGTGTGAGGTACATGGAGGCCAGAGTGTGGGGAGGGGCATTCTAAGAAGCAGCAGCAGCAATCTGAGCAAAGAAACAAAATCACAAAGGCTCGTGCAGGAGGCTTATATAAAAGAATGCAAGGTCTCCTGGGGAAGGATTGGCCAGGCCCTGAAAACACAGAGCGGGGAGTCAGTGAGGGATGGGATCCATCCGGGGCCGTGAGGGGAACCTTCTAGAAGCCGCGACAGACTACATGGGTAACCATCTGCTCCCATGTTTTCTGTGTGGCTTCCTGTTCTATTTCTCTTCAGGGTTTCCCACACTGAGCCCCTCGTTTGGGAAACTGAGGGTTCGAACAAACGACCCAACTTGTGATTTCCATGCGCACCGTTTAAAATCGAAATGACCGGACTGTCAGTCTCCTGATGGTGTTGGATTCTGCACATGAGAGGCATCATAGCCATATCCTTCTGATCCCCGATTTTAACTGTGAGGAGACTTGGGCTGAGGGGCTTGCCCAAACGATATAGGTCATTGAGCTTATTCGGGGGGCTCAGGGCTTCTAAAACCAGATCCAGTACACTTTGAGGCTCCGTCCTGGTCTCCCATTATAAAAACAGAAGCACAGAGCTATTTCCATCCCAAAATGGGCACTGCTTCTCCTTGGTTGTGGTGCCCTGCTTTTTGGAATTTGAGGTGCCTTCCTGGAGCAGAGAGAAAGAAAATCAAAGAAAGGAGTATCTCTTTCTATTACAGACGCGCCTTCTGACAGAGGAAGCTTTGTTTCAGCTGCTGTGATCAAGCAACATACAGAGCTTGCGTGCCCATCGCCGGCTGCAGGTGACAGGAATCCTTCTGTCTCCGGGTGAGAGCAAGGCTTCCGTGAGCCGCCAGTTGGCAGCCCCGACAGCTGCCTATGGCAAAAACATCGGGGATAACATGGAGGGAAATTACCGATTCATGTCCCACGAGAAAGTCCCTGCACAGACAGCCCCAGAAACCGCTGCAAATCGCTCTTTATACTCCTTCACTTTATAACCAGATGCGGGCTTCTAGACATTTTGTATCAACGAATGCGGCTTGGAACGCGTTTATCTGGGGGTGGGGGGCAGACAGGGGCAGGGCGCCCTTTAGCAGCTGATGGAACCTGGCTTCGAGAGAGACAGGATTGCAGTTTATGTGAAAGGCGACTTCCTGATAAAAACCACGAGTCTGATGCTTATGAAATGTGCCCATCACCACACTTACAGATGGAGGATTTGCCTTCCAAATGATTTTCTGGGAAACCGCTGCTAGGAGAGTGATACCATGCTTCTGCGTGCATGCAACCCCCCCGAGTTCAGGGGACCCTGGCTGGCAGGGGCCATGGTCTCCTGGGGTCAGGCCAACTGCCTTTGCCCACAGTCTTGCCTCCTAGTGACACTTAGCTTTTTCCCCAAAGTCAAATCGACTTCGGGAGACTAGGAGGGCTGTCCATCTCTCCTGCAGGGAGGAGCAAGACGGTGTCAGGGTTCTCTACGTGTTTCCTTACAGGAATTGCAGCATGTGTGCATCCAATCACTTGCCCATGTCATTCATGGAACATGCATTCAAAGGTATCCCTCATGTGCATCCAAGTAGCAGGTGCTACGCCAGGCGACCTTGAGGTACTGAGGACACGGAGGCAACCCAAACCAGACATGTCTCTCTCCTAATTGCATTAAAGGAGGGAGTTCAATTAATTCCTCAAAGAACCGTGTAAGTTCAAACCATAAGTGGTATGAAGAGGGAGACCAGAAGGGGGGTCCTCCCAGGAAGAGGCAGTGATCAGAGAAGGTCGAATAGGACTTGCAAAGGAAGCCTCTGGGGCCAGCATGGCCTCGAGGGAACAGTGTGGGTGAAGGCCAGGGATGGGAGGGGGTAAGGACTTGGAAGGGGGAGTAAACTGAGCAGTAGCGGCAGAGGAGAGTGTTTCCGGGGGGAAGGGGGGGGTTGGGCAGCAGAGTGAGGCCCTCTCTGACCACACAGGGCTTTGCATCGTGTTAATGTTTTTGGAGTTTATCTTAAATGCAAAGGTTTTAATCAGAGGAGTGGCACATGTGAGTGTTTCAGAAAGGTTTTCCTTCTTCACCTTCTTCACCTGGGTGGCTCCATTGGTTGAGCATCTGCCTTGGGCTCAGGTCATATTCTCAGGGTCCTGGGTTCGAGTCCCACATCAGGCGAGTCTGTTTCTCCCTCTCCCTCTGCCCATCCCCTCGCTTGCGCTCTCTCTCAAATAATAAATACAATCTTTATTTTAAAAAAAGAAGAAGGTTTCCCTCTTAACTATAGAGGACAAACTGATGGTTATGAGGGGGCGGGGGGGTGATGTAGGAAATAGGGGATGGGGATTATACAGCTCACTTAATCGTGATGAAATTAAGATAAAATAAGGGCAAAAACAAGGTTTTCCCTGATCGTGGTGTGGGTGGAGGTGACAACCGAGGAGGACAAGGTTGGGGACAGGCCACCATTTAGGAGCCTGTCCCAGTGGGCTCAGTAAGAGATGGAGTGGCTTTGAGCAGGGGACACAGAATGGAGTGCAGGGAAACCTGGAGCTGGAAACATCAGGACTTGGTGATGAGTGTGAGTGGGGAATGACAGAGACAGGATATTTCCAAAGTGTCAGCACTTTCATCACTTTCCTGACATCATAGCCCCGGGAGGCGGCGGTTCTGTGAAACTCGCATAGAGATAAAGTCAAGGACGGTCAGACATGCTGGTCTGGGGTCATCTATGACCTGATTCCCCACAATCTTCAGGCCAGTCCCCCCAACAAGTCCTATTAACTCCCCCAAGCCCTTGCCACAGCCACGGATTCCCTTTTACCAAAACGAAATCTGTTTTTGCGCATTTCTTTAGTATGGGTTCGGGCACACTCTCCTTCCTCATGCTTACACTGCTCTGCCACGAACTGCTCTGAGCCAGCAGAAATCGCCTCCTCTGTGCAGTCTTCCCTGAATACCCGTAGGCAAAGGCACTTAGTTATGACTCTCCCCATTCCAATCCAGCCCCGTGACCCCGTTGACTGTGTTGACCTGTGTGTGGAACAGAAGGGCTAGCCACATAGACTGGTCTCAGACAGACGTGGATTCACACCGGCTTTCCCTCAGAGCAGCTTTCTAACTGTGGTTAATTCCCATTACCTCACTGATGGAGCAGGAGGAATGTTACCGGTGTGCATCTCATGGGACTGTCATGAGGCTAACATGCGCTAACGTAGGTCAGTTGTATGGCGCGGTACCCGGATGATGAACGTAAGCACTCAGTGAATATAACCCATCATCGTCCTCACCACCATCACCATATCATCTTATCTTCTGTAACTGTTATAGGTAATCTTCCCTCGTCTTCTGGGGTACATGGCTAGAGTGAGCAATCCACAGGGCAGACGTCGAGACATTCGTTTCGGTATCTCTGACACCAAATGCGCTGTCTAGAGCAGCACAGATACACGGTTGATATTTTTGAATGAATGGGAAAAATGAATACCAATAAGACGAAACTCTGTAAAGTGAGTGGGCCAAACGATATACTTAGGAAAAAAAAGCAGGGAACCAGTTATGCTCCTTTAACCCCAATATTTTGTTTTATTATATAACCTACAATTTATTACCGGGAAAGCAGACATATGCCTCCTGTTTTCAAAAGGCCACTGCCTTTGGGAAACAAACAGGAAATCCCACTACAGTTCTACTTTAAAATGGAATTCCTCGTTTCTCTTCATGCACAGAAAAGCAGCTGAGTTTGGTGGACGGCTGTAGTTAGGGGGAGGAGAGAGACTGGCTTCAGAACTCGGATAAAATGTCAGCAGCACCTTTTCCCAGAAATGGAAAGAAGGCCGGGAGCGAAAGTGTCATGTCACAAACCCTACACTGAAGGACAAGGACGTGACGATGGTGTTACTTATCTTGCAACAAAGGATTGTCCTGAAAAGTGTATTATTATACCAACTTAGCATCTGTGCTTAGCAGGACATCACTGTGCAACATCGGAATGTAATACACAGACATTTTTGAAGATCCAGCATGAGAGAAGATAATGTGTTTTGTTCCTTACAGTTCTGTTTCTAACCAGCATAGGTGCTAGTATGGGGAGAGGTTTTGTTGTTTTGTTTTTGCAGTTAAGGTGGTGGGTAGATGGGCAAGGTTCAGATAAAGATAGAGCAAAGAGAACTAAAGATAGAATAGAAAGAGCTAGAGAGGCAGGGAGAGAAGTAAAAGAAAGCAGAGAATCACCACCTGACCTCCACCATGGAAATTTCCGGCACCACGGAGATGTCTACGGGAGATTTCAATTTGTTGTTGGCTGGGCCAACACAAACCCTCTGTCGACTCTATGCAATCTTCAGTAATTACATATTGCTCATGAGTGCTTTTGTGTGAATGGATTATTTTAGGGGAAAGCAACTCACTGAAGGAAACTGGAAACATAGTTATTTTTCTTCCCTTTGAGAAAGTAGTAAGACACATTTTTAAATGAGGGGAAACAAGAGATTACAGGGTTTAGTGCCTTCTGAGCAAAGAAAAGTCTTTGTGCTTTTCTTTATGAGGATGAAGGAATAAAAAAGAGAAAAACAGAAGATAAAACAAGAGACAGAAATCTTATGCACTATATTTAATCGTATCAAACTCATTCTCCCCAAGTTCTTTATCAAGCTATCTGTGCTAGTACATTGCACAGAAGAAGAAAATTCTACATGTCCGGTCAGTGAGAAAGCACATTTACCATTACAATGCCCTGGGATCCAGGATCCACTCCAAACCTATGGAACTGTAAAGGATTTAGCTGTTTAAGAAGAAAAAGTCCTAGTGGCGATTGTCGTTAAAAATCAGAACAATGTAAAGATACCGTGATAGGGTGGCTAAACCTCAGTGAGAATAGAGAGACCCTCTTTGCAGGGCTCGTGGTCCCCTGCTTCTTACCTACCGACATCGATGAGAGAGAGCGAGAACGATGGGGTTCTCTCATGGTTAATTTTCTGTGACAGCCTGACTGGGCTCAGGGATGCCCAGATGGCTGAGAAGACATTATTTCTGGGTGTCTGTGAGGGTGTTTCCAGAAGACATTCAGTAGGTTGAATGAGGAGATCTGCCCTCACAGTGTGGGTGGGCATCACCCAGTCTGTTAGGGGCCCCAATAAAACAACAACAACAACAACAAATGAACACAGAGAAAATTCCCTCCCTTTCTTCTTGAGCTGGGATGTCCCTCTCGTCCAGCCCTTGGACATTGAGCCCCTGGTTCTTGGGTCCTGGGTTCTCAGAATCCCCTGGTTCTCAGTAGTTAGGACTTGGACTGAATCATACCACTGGGCTTCCTTCCTGGGTCTCCAACTTGCAGGGACCAGACTGTGGGACTTCTCAGCCGCCATAACCACACAAGCCAATTCCTATACTAAACGTGTTCTTAAATACCTATAGATATACCTATTCTATTGGTTTTGTTTCTCTGGAGAACCATGACTATGCAGGTTCATTTGAAAAAGTCCAGGTCTTTCCTATGTCGATTGTTAAGTACTTTAAATATCATGCTGCCTGGATGTCTAGGTTTTAAAGCTTGGGTTATGGGAAGGTACTCAGGTTCCCTGGTCCTTTCTACCTTTCTTTATATCCGCATCTCTTTTAGCCCAAAGGATTTTGACCTTGAAGTGACAGCTAGCAGTCCTCACTTGTCTAGTTTCACTAGAGGTCGAGGTGATTGCCTCTCATGTTTGTGTCTCTCCAAAGAGACAACACGCACACACACACGCGCACACACACACACACGCGCGTGCACACACCCACACACAAACACGCATGCACGCTTACATGCATGCACGTGCTCTATCATGAATCAGATACTAAGAGGTGGAAGTAGAGATTACCGTCCCCATTTAACTCCTGCCTCTTCGAAGTACTTATGAACACTTGACATGCAAGTGTTACAAATTCCACTCAAACTGCCAGACCAAAAACAAAACAAAGCAAAGCAAACGTGGACCTTCGCACCCCCAAGATAGGCATGCTGCGTCGAGATCAGACTCTTAGGTGAGGCAGTACCAACTCTTTAGGGGCTACTTGGAAATACAGGGGGAGTGCTGCTTCTCATATTTGGGGGAGAGGGATAACTGACATCTAGGAAGCCTAAAGAGAGTACGGGGATTCCAGCAACACACAGAACATTTCACCCAAAGGGCAATTGTCTTACCGAGAATGCCAGTAGCTTTCCCTTTGAGAAACCTTAACCGGATGGACAGAGCATTACGCCAAGTCACCGATGTCTTAGCTTTGCCTGGCTTCTACCATGGCTTCCTTCCCAGAGAGCTCATGGCAGGTGTTGGCCCAAGAACCACCTGTTGCCTCAGGCTAGCAGCTTAGCAATGCCAGCAAAACAGCAGTCTCTTTCCCCTTGGCTTTAGCAGAAATCCTGATTCCATTGAGTAGGATTGGCCCAACTTGAATTACTTGCTCATCTTTGATTTGAAAACCCTGGACAGGAGAAGGCACACAGGGCTACAACGGACCAGGCTTGGGAAAGTATCTCTGTCTACAGCCGAGGGTTGGGTTTAGCCTTACCCAACCCATAGGCACTGAAAGGGACAGCGGGAGTCCTCAAAGAACTATTGAAGTGATGGGAAAGGATGGTGGGCAGATGAAACCAACACCTGTCCCCTTTCTTTACGTCACATTGCCTGGTTTCATCTGTCCTCTTACCATACATTCCAGGATTCTCTAGTGCAGCCAACTCTTCTGTCTCTCCCCTTTTATACACATAATTCTTTTGTCCCCAGATGCTTTTTCTCATCAGGTTTTGCTTTGCAAACTTCTACTGATGCCTCAGGACCCAAATATCACCTCTTCTGTGAAGCTTCCTTTTTGGCTGCCCCTACGAAGCTAGTGCCACCCTCTTCTCCACACGCACAGCATTTTGTGCAATAAATCAGGAATTGAATTCATTAGCAAGGATAAGAAGCTGAACAACCCACATCCTTTTGAAAATGGGAAGCAGATGATGTTGGATTAGATAAGATCAAACGCCATCCCATCAACAAATGTTTATTGAGTGTATACAATGCCCTAGGTCCCCCAAGCAAAATCTTGCTTAATTTTTTCGTGTGGGGATGTTTAGAATCATAGGCTTTTCAGATCTTGGTTTCTTCAAGCTTATCTAGTTCAACCACTTCCTTATTCAGATCAGGAAACTGAGGGTGAAGTGGGTTTCTCTCTCGCTCTAACAATATATGATCTGAGCCACCAAAAGGAAGGAAAGATTGGCCCAATTCTAGGCTGAGAAACCACAGCTATGTAGCTTAAACTTCCTGTTCTAAACTCCATGCCAGGACAAGGTTCTTGTATCCAGTGCCAATGACCGCTCCAGAGAGAATCCAAATCAACCTCTCTGTCTCTGTCCCTCTCAGTTACCACTCCCCTTTCTCCTTGGAAAAACAAAACACAAAGGGAAATTAGAGGCAGGGCCAGGGTATTGGAACACTGAGGCATATTTTTTTTTCCTGTTGTGCTGATGTGTTTATAGAAGGACATAAGAGATGACTCACCGCATAGTGAAGAGATGTCATAAATTTTGTTGGGGATTCAAAATGTGCCAACAGAGTATGTATCAAATGCCTGGTGATCACGGGGACATGAAAGTATTTTATGGGATAAAGGTGACTTATGCTTGGTGGCAGAAGTCCCTTCTATTTTTTATGACAGTATCTGCATAGACGTTCTCTTTTGAAAGAGTCAGAATTGACCAGAAATAGAATCGCATGAACCCTGTGATATTCAGAATGGAAAGTAGAGATTTGTTTGGATTCCTGCCAGATATACTCAGGCATAAACATGTAGGAATGTTTCCATAATATACTTTTTATGAAAAACTTCACAGGCTCCATCCTTCCCCATGCCACAGGAACCTCTGTCTTATCCCTGCATTCAGAACCTCCCCACTGATCACTCTTCCACCTGTTTCTGGATTCCTCCTGATCTTTCTTTTCAACACACCATTGTCCTGTTCAGAAATTGCCTTCTGAGAGAATGTCCTGGCTCCCCATCCTTGGGCCCTTCTAAATCACCCCAGCTTTTCCATACAAAATGGAAGCATATCTGATGCAAGACCAGCTCGGGTTTGGTACTCTCTGGTCACCAGGTGAACAACCTGACTGTGTCTGGTGGATATTCCAGTAGAGTGCCTAACAATAAACAATTAAAGAAGTAAGTTCCATGAAGAACATACAATTAAGCAATAGGATAAGGGGCTCTTTGGAAGGAGAGAAGAGAAGGCAGCAACCTTGAGAATCTTGGGCGGGGCGCTCACTCTCAAGAGGTGATCCCGAGGCCCAGGTAACTGGAGGACACTGACGTCTGGGGACATCTGGGGATGGCCCCTCCACGCGGAAACAGAAGCAAAAGCAAATTCCCTGAGTTATGAAAGAATTTAATCTATGTGAGGAATAAAAATAAAAGAGATGATCTGAGTAAGAGAATATTAGTAAGAGAAAGAGGTAAGCAGACCTCTGAGCATGAAGTATCTTAAAGCCACGGAGAGAAGTTTGGGTCTCATGTGGCCCTGGAAAGTCAGGATGCAGTTTTCAACTGGAGAGTGACATGACTGACATCCTACCAGGGTTCACTCTGTACTCTCAGTGGGGAATGGACCGGGGGGTGGGCAGCCTCTAGCACAGCTCCCACGGACCCCTGCCTCCTGGTAGTCACACGTGGCTTAAAACACCAGATATGTGTTCTCTCATTGTGCTGGAGGCCGAAAGTCTCAAGTCAAGAAGTCAGCAGGGCCACACCCCTCCTGAAGCTTGAGCTGAGAAACCCTTCTTCGCCTCTTGCAGCTGCTGGTGGTTGTCCGCTCGCCTGGACCTGCGGCGGCCTCGCCCCCATCTCTGCCTCCCCACACTGCTTCCCCTGTGTTCCCCGTGGGTCTGTCTCAAATCTCTCTCTGCCTTCTATTTAGAAGGACACTTGTCATCGGATTTAGGGATCAGCTGGATAATTCAGGATGACATCATCTCAAGATCTTTAACTGAATTACATTGGCAAAGGCATTTTTTTCCAAATAAGGTCACATTCACAGGTTCCAGGGATGATACATGGGCATATCGTTTTGGGGGGAGGCGGTGTAGGGGCACAGTTCAACCTGCTATGGTAAGTCAACTATTAATTATTATTACTCATGCTCTTTTTCTTTGGTCATGCAGCCAAGATTCAAACAGATCGTCCATTTTCAGAGTCCTTGCACTTCATCTCTTTATCACGTTGGCTCTTGTATAGGCTCATTGTGTGGGGTAGGCCTATGGTGTAGGGGGCACCGGGATGGCTCAGTTGGTTAAGCATCTGCCTTCAGCTCAGGTCATGATCTCAGGGTCCTGGGATCGAGTCCTGCATCTGGCTCCCTGCTCAGCGGAGAGTCTGCTTCTCCTTCTTCCTCTGTGCCTCCTCACTCTTCATGTTCTCCATCAAATAAATAAATAAATACAATCTTAAAAAAAAAAAGACCTAGGGTGTACGACGCACCCAGTGTTGTGCCTAGCACACAGCAGGGCCTCAAAGACTAACTTTTATTATTATTGGTACTGTGTTATTGGTCAAACTTAAGATGGCTCTTTATAAAAAAAAAAAAAAAAGATGGCTCTTTATTTAACGTGCAGTATTCAAGTGCATGACAGAATTCCCAGCCTCGTTGGGAATGTCCTGGCTCCCTTCAGCTAATCCTCAGTCAAGGCAACTGCCAATTAAAGATATACTTCTCACGCTTAAAGTCAGGCTCCAGATCCTGACACAACAGGGCTATAAAGCCAAAGATAAAGCCTCTGTGTGGCCTGACAAGAATTCTAACTTTGGGTTCCCTTGCTTACTTTTCAGAGACACAGATGAGCTGGCATAGTAAATATTTAATGTGACATGATGTTAGTTCATACCAATTAGGAGCTGTGGAGTCAAATAGAAGGAGTAAGTGAATAACCCTCCCCCAGGCCAGTGTGAGTTGAGGCAGTTATGCCTTCACCTTTCTCATTTCATAGGGTTTAGGGGACCTTGGGAGAAGAAAAAAAAAAACACTTACAGCTTTTATCATGGCCGCTCTGCATTGAATATCCGCTCGGTCTGCTGGGCACACGCCAATGCACACACCCACGCGCGCACACACGCCTGAAGGACAGGACACAGCCATGTCTGGCTGCTTGTGGGGAGTGTTTCCCTTTGACTGTTAGCATGGAATGAGGCATCACTCATTCCAATGAGCAATTGGGAAGCATCTACCTCTTACATTTAGGTTTATTCAGTTCGTGGGGTTGCGGAGGGACTTGGAAAGGTCTGGGCACTCTGTCCACCTGACAGTCCTCAGTGTGGTGTGGACCACCGGGTACTGCAGACGCCTGTGGACTGCGGATCGGATTCCCTTCCCACAGGCACAGCCCCCATAACCCTGAGGTCAGCGCTCTCATGGGCTCTGGGGCCGGCAGAGCTGCGGGCTCTTGTACCTTTTTCTTTGCTCAGTAATGGCTTGTTTTTCTCTCTCCTTCCTCAAAACCTACTTGCCTCTGGCTCTCTCATGGTGCTTATTCTAGGTTGTTGCCACAAGAGGAGGGGTGTGCGAGAGAGGCAGTGGCACCAAGTGAATGTGTACTTGCTGCGTGAGTTCGTTCCAGCACGTGAGCTTCTCCCATCTCCATCCACAGCTGAGCTACGCTGCTCATAACCTTGGTTCTGTCTACCCCCATGGAATTGTCGAAAGGGCTATAGGGGAAAATCGTTTACTTAACAAATGAAGAAGCTGCGTGTGGGATGAATTATTCAGTGAATGGGTAGAGAAACACATTGAATTAATGAAACCCCTTAGCTCTGACAAGTCTTCCTTACAAAACACAAGGCCAAACACACGAACAGCAGCAGCAATAATAAAAACAAACACGGGGCACCTGGGTGGCTCCATCAGTTAAGCGTCTGACCCAGGTCCTTATCTCGGGGTGGTGAGGCTGAAGCTCGCATTGGGCTCTGCGCTCAGCACAAAGTCTGCTTGAGTTTCCCTCTCGCTCTGTCTCTGCCCCTCCCACTCCTGCTTGCTCTTGTTCAAATAAATAAATAAATCTTAAAAAAAAAAAAACCCACAAACCAGAATTAACCAACTCCACAAAACAGAAAATGCCCCAACAAAAGAACCTAATCACCCAACAGAACTGCCTGAATCTCTCTCTTCCTAGTCGTTGGACCCTGATGTTTATCATTTCTTTCATTTCTTTACGAAGATGAACAACCTTTATGTCGTCATTATTTACCTTTTCTAAGGATTCTTGCTTTATGAAACTGTCCTCTTTTTTTTCTGGGAAGGCTGGCATTTGGCTTGAACTCAGACTAAAGTACAATAGCTTTCAATGGGAGGAGAACACACGAGGTTTGTTGGGATTGGCAAAGCAGCCCAAGCGCTAAGAATTTTTTTTTTTTACATATTTAAATAGTTGAAACAGTCTAAAAATAATAATATTTGATGAAACAGGAACGTTTTGTGCAGTTCACATTTCAGTGACCATGAATAGACTGTCGTGACCCAGCCACACCCGTTCACTTACTCGCACCTCTGAGCCCTGCAGGGGCAAAGCCAGGCAGCTGTGAGAGATACCCTGTGGCCTTCAGAACGAAAATACCGACTTTCTGTGCTTTTCCAGAAAAAGTTGGCCCATCTGTTTAAACTCATTTCTTTCTTTTATTCAGTCCCACATATTGAGCATCTATTCAGCTCCGGGCTGGAAATAGTGACTGGAAAATGCCTTCGGGAAGTTCGCATCCATTAGCAGAAAAAGACAAGTAGCCAGATTGTCAAAAGACAGCCCCCCCCGCCCCCCCCCCCCCCGCCAGGCTGGGAAGAGGTGAAGGTTGGAGGGAGTCTGTGTCCACACAGCTCA
The DNA here is from genome assembly GCA_002007465.1 of Ailurus styani. Lineage (NCBI taxonomy): Eukaryota > Metazoa > Chordata > Mammalia > Carnivora > Ailuridae > Ailurus > Ailurus styani. Next base: position 604,717 of record LNAC01000496.1, on the reverse strand, counting down.
GGCAACCGGGGACCAATTTAATGACCAATCCGGCAGCCCGCCTGCCCGGCCACGGTGGCTCAGATGCCCAAATGTGGTGGGCTGGTCCCCAGTGCTCCAAACTGTAGATACTGGCTTAGCATCGTGATGATTGAGGCCAGAGATGTAGATACTGGCTTAGCATCGTGATGATCGAGGCCAGAGATGTAGATACTGGCTTAGCATCGTGATGATCGAGGCCAGAGATGTAGATACTGGCTTAGCATCGTGATGATCGAGGCCAGAGATGTAGATACTGGCTTAGCATCGTGATGATCGAGGCCAGAGATGTAGATACTGGCTTAGCATCGTGATGATCGAGGCCAGAGATGTAGATACTGGCTTAGCATCGTGATGATCGAGGCCAGAGATGTAGATACTGGCTTAGCATCGTGATGATCGAGGCCAGAGATGTAGATACTGGCTTAGCATCGTGATGATCGAGGCCAGAGATGTAGATACTGGCTTAGCATCGTGATGATCGAGGCCAGAGATTGCCTGAGCTACCTGATATGCTTCAGAGCCATTGTGTAGGAAGTACAGCTGGTGAAGGTCACCCCCACTTTCTTACAGATGGGAGCTCTCTCCAACTGAATTTGGGTGAAGCTTTTGGGGGCTGCCCACCCCCCGCCCCCCGAGAAGTTCTGCAGAAGCTGGTTTGAGAGCCACTGTTGGTGATTTCCTGAGAGCTGGCTTTGCTCCGGGAACAGCTCATCGTCATGGACTCTTTCTCCATATTTGTGGTCCTTGAGGAGACCAGCTTCCTGAGCATCTCCTGTCTCTCCTTCCAAAGTTTTGGAGCCTTTTCTATGAACTGTCCATCTTAGACCCTGTGCCCCAGTTGAAGAGATGGCTAATTGTCCCCGTTACTTTACAAAAAATGCCCTGGAACCTGGAAGTGGAGCCGGGACACATCTTGGACCCAACACTGAAGAGGCCCAAACAACATAAATGATTGTGACCTTTGAATATGATATTCTTAAAACAAAACAATTGATGCACAAATTCATAATACATAGAGGACAGGATCAGGAATAGTGTTCTGCAGAGCAATATTAGAGTCTGAGTTAAAAGCTGAGAAGCAGGAAAAGGAAGAGCTGAAAGAGCATCAGCTAATAGCTGCCTAAGAAAAAAAGATGGTAGATAGATAGATAGATGATAGTATATTCCAGAGAAATCCAAGTTTGGAGGTCAAGCTATAGAGTTTTGGAAAGAGCGCTGAAGTCTCAACCAGATACCAAGAGCGCTAGTTCTGGATTGTCCTGCCAAGCTGTGTCCATTTAGAAGTCATGACTCTTTTCAGGGCCTCCGTTTCCCCATTGTAGATGAAAGAGGATGGATCAACTGATAGCAAGGATTTATTCTCCTTCTGGAATGTTTCTCTATTGGCTCTCACCTAGAGCTGAATTATAAACAGACAAAACTAAGGCAGGTTCCCACTGCCAGCTCGAGCCAAGGTGTGATGATAGATAGGTCTTGTGCAATCACCTCCAAAACAGTGCTCTCGTTTGTGGGGGTTGGGAACTGCCTGGAAGTCATTTCAGTCACTGGGGCATGATCTCACCCTTTCCAGACAAGCAATTTCTGTAAGCATTTAGTCTGGATTAACTGTGAGGTGCCGGTGGAGGGGTTGGCCACGGAGCAGCTGCAAGGTTGACAGAAGTTTCTCAATGGGGAGCCATCATTCCACTGAGATCTTAAAGGCATTGTGTACAAAGTACTTGCAACATCCTGTTACAATCTGAAATCCACGCCCTGCACCCAGCTGGCAAGCCTCAGCCATTGAAAGAAGCGAGTTTAAAGATAGACTTTTCATTTTATGACTGGTATATGTTGAAACAGGATGCTCGGCCCTCTGATGAGCTTTCTTAGGGAGTAGTCTGGAGTTTTTTGGTTTTTTGTTTGTTTTTTTTGTTTTGTTTTGTTTTTTAATCACAGAATACTCAAAGGAGACAATATAGACAAATTGTACATTTTTATTACATTGCATGTACAATGTGAAAATTATGTTTTCGGATCTGCCTTCCTCTCTCGAATTAAAGTTCCTCGAGGGCAGGAAAGGAACATAATGAGTTTCTGTATTATCTTTGCTTATTACAAAGTCTGGTACAAAATATATATAGTCCCATCTATATTATTTGAAATGAAAATCAAAGTCATCTAATCACAGAGAGTAAGGGACCTTGGAAATCGAATAATTCATACAACATCCGTTTTACAAACGAGGAAACAGAAGCCAATTTTTCATAATGATTTAGAGAAAGAAATGAAGCCAGAGAGTAACACACTTTGGTTTTAGTACTAAGTCCTGATGTTCAGAGGAAACAGACAATAGGAATCACCTGGCTCCAGGTACCAAATTCCCTTTGCCTGGAGGGTCAGCTGAGGATCTGTATCATTTCCAAAAGATTCAAAAATAAAGTGAAGAATTCAAAGATATAGAAGCTAGAAATGTTTTGCTTTTGCACAGAATATGCCTGAGTCTCAACAAAGAAACACATGTTTAGGGAGACAAACAAGCAAAGAGGGAGTCCCAATGTACTGCTAACCATCTGTGCGACCTTACGTAAGTGATTAAACCTCCTCGTGTCTGCTTCTATTTCAGTAAAATAGGAAGCATCATGCCCAGTATTTTATAATTCTGAAATTGCATGTTTATAAAATTTAGTATGAAGTGGCTCAAAGGGTCAGAAAGCTATACGGTTCATTTTGAAATATGAATCCTTAGGAGGGAGCAAGTGAGCAGTATGTCAAAATGTTTTATGTCTTCTCATTCTTAGAGCTTCTTTGTGCTATAGCTTTCTTCCAATCCCAATGCGAGGGGAGAGTGGAAGGACACAGGAGCTTGCTGAGGCTTGCTGCAGTCAGCCACAGGCAAAGGAACTACATTTTCCTTGGAAACAAAGTGAAGAGTTTCCCAAACAAGGAAATCACAAAATTATGCAACATACTTTTCTTGTCCAATCTCTCCATTCTGGTTTAAGTGATTCATAAATTTAGTTTCACCTTATCCTACCTCTTCTTCTGAGCTGATAGCTTTAACTTTGGAAAATTACACAGTAAACTTTGCTTTTGGATCCAGGTCCTAAACTCAAATTTGCCACTTTGTAACCCTGAGAAAATCATCTAAATCATATGAACCTCACTTTTGTTATTCAAACACTGGAGAGATTCCCTACCTTAGGACAGATGATAAATAACTTCGTTTGGTTTTCAAAGTGATTAACCCATGTTGGATGTTTGGTGAATAGTAACCCACTTTAAAAAGAATCTTTACTTAGGAAATTGAAGTAGTAATCAAAAATCTCCCAACAAGAGCCCAGAGCCAGATGGTTTCCCAGGGGAATTCTACCAAACATTTAAAGAATTAATACCTATTCTCCTGAAACTGTTCCAAAAAATAGAAATGGAAGGAAAACTTCCAAACTTATTTTATGAGGCCAGCATTATCTTGATCCCAAAACCAAACAAAGACACCATCAAAAAGGAGAATTACAGACCAATATCCTTGATGAACATGGATGCAAAAATTCTCACCCAAATACTAGCCAATAGGATCCAACAGCACATCAAAACGATTATTCACCATGACCAAGTGAGATTTATTCTTGGGCTGCCAGGGTGGTTCAACATCCACAAATCAATCAACGTGATACCATACATTAATAACATAAAGAATAAGAACTACATGATACTCTTAATAGAAGCAGCAAAACCATTTGACTAAGTACAGATCCTTTCTTGATTAAAACTCTTCACAGTATAGGGATAGAGGATACATACCTTAATATCATAAAAGCCGTCTATGCAAAACCCACTGAGAATATCATTCTCGATTGGGAAAAACAGAGAGCTTTTCCCCTAAGGTCAGGAACATGGCAGGGATGTCCACTATCTCCACTGCTATTCAATGTAATACCGGAAGTCCTAGCCTCAGAAATCTGACAACAAAAAGAAATAAAAGGCATCTGAATCAGCAAAGAAGAAGTCAAACTCTCACTCTGCAAATGATATACTTTATGTGGAAAACCCAAAAGACTCCACCCCAAACTGCTAGGACTCATACACGAATTCAGTAAAGTGTCAGGATATAAAATCAATGCACAGAAATCTGTTGCATTTCTATACACCAACAAGACAGAAGAAAGAGCAATTAAGGAGTCGATCCCATTTACAATTGCACCCGAAACCATAAGATACCTAGGAATAAATCTAGCCAGAGGCAAAGAATCTGTACTCAGAAAACTATAGAATACTCATGAAAGAAATTGAGGAAGATACAAAGAAATGGAAAAACATTCCATGTTCATGGATTAGAAGAACAAATATTGTGAAAATGTCCTACCTAGAGCAATCTACACATTTAATGCAATCCCTATCAAAATACCATCAACTTTTTTCAAAGAAATGGAACAAATAATCCTAAAATTTGTATGGTACCAGAAAAGATCCCGAATAGCCAGAGGAATGTTAAAAAAGAAAACCAAAGCTGGTGGCATGGAGTTCTGGACTTCAAGCTCTATTACAAAGCTGTCATCATCAAGAGAGTATGGTACTGGCTCAAAAACAGACACAAAGATCAATGAAACAGAATAGAGAGCCCAGAAATGGACCCTTAACTCAATGGTCAACTAATCTTCGACAAAGCAGGAAAGAATGTCCAATGGAAAAAAGACAGTCTCTTTAACAAATGGTGTTGGGAAAACTGGACAGCCACATGCAGAAGAATAACACTGGACCATTTCCTTACACCACACAAAAATAGACTCAAAATGGATAAAAGACCTAAATGTGAGATAGGAATGCATCAAAATCGTTGAAGAGAACACAGGCAGCAATCTCTTCGACCTCAGCCTCAGCAACTTCTTCCTAGAAACATCGCCAAAGGCAAGGGAAGCAAGGGCGAAAATGAACTATTGGGACTTCGTCAAGATCAAAAACTTTTGTACAGCAAAGGAAACAGTCAACAAAACCAAAAGACAACTGAAAGAATGGGAGAAGATTTTTTAAAATGACATATCAGATGAAAGCTAGTATACAAAATCTATAAAGAACTTGTCAGACTTGGGGCGCCTGGGTGGCTCAGTGGGTTAAGCCTCTGCCTTCGGCTCAGGTCATGATCTCAGGGTCCTGGGATCGAGCTCCACATCAGGCTCCCTGCTTAGCAGGGAGCCTGCTTCCTCCTCTCTATGCCTCCCTCTCTGCCTACTTGTGATCTCTCTCTCTCAAATAAATAAATAAAATCTTAAAAAAAGAACTTATCAAACTCAACACCCAAAGAACAAATATTCCAATCAAGAAATGGGCAGAAGACAGGAACAGACATTTCCACAAAGAAGACATCCCAAAGGCCAACAGACACATGAGAAAGTGCTCAACATCAGTTGGCATCAGGCAAATACAAATCAAAACCACAGTGAGATCCCACCTCACACCAGTCAGAATGGCTAAAATTAACAAGACAGGGAACAACGGATGTTGGCAAAGATGCAGAGAAAGGGGAACCCTCCTACACTGTTGGTGGGAATGCAAGCTGGTGCAGCCAGTCTGGAAAAACAGTATGGAGGTTCCTCAAAAAGTTGAAAATAGAGATACACTACGACCCAGCAATAGCACTACTGGGTATTTACCCTAAAGATACAAAGGTAGTGATCCGAAGGGGCACATGCACCCAAATGTTTATAGCAACAATGGTCCACAATAGCCAAACTATGGAAAGAACCTAGATGTCCATCAACAGATGAATGGATAAAGAAGATGTGGTATATATATATATATATATATATATATATATATATATACACACACACATATATATACACATACATACACATATATGTATGTATATATATACATACATATATATATACATATACACACAATGGAATACTATGCAGCCATAAAAAACAACGAAATCTTGCCATTTGTAATGATGTGGATGGAACTAAAGGGTATTATCCTAATGAAATAAGTCAATCAGAGAAAGGCAATTATCATATGATCTCTCTGATATGAGTAATTTGAGAGGCAGGGTGGGGGTTTGTGGGGGGGGAAGGGAGGGAAAAAATGAAACAAGATTGGACCGAGGAGGGACACAAACCATAAGAGGCTCTTAATCTCAGGAAACAAACTGAAGGTTGCTGGAGGGGAAGGGGGGGAAGGATAGGGTGGCTGGGTGATAGACATTGGGGAGGGTGTGAGTTGTGGTGAGGGCTGTGAATTATTTAAGACTAATGAATCACAGGCCTGCACCCCTGAAACAAATACTACATTATATGTTAATAAAAAATAAAGAATCCTTACTTGCTATTAAATAGAGTTTTCAGTTTAGGTATTTCACCTGTGTTTATTTCCTTGAAGACGGCTTTTTGTTTCTGATTCTTATGTGCATGCATCTATTCATCCTAACTTTTGTCTTTCTTGATATGTAACCAGTATAATTTTTGGTAAACTTCAAGGAGCTACTTCGATAGATAAATGTCCTGGATCAGAGGTAGGCAGAAGATTTCACTGAAGCCAATTTTTTCCTCTTACCTGTTGTTGCTTATAATTAGGAATCAATTAAAGATACTTGTTTGGAAGGCAGAACTCTGTGGGTGCGCTGTATCTTGTACACAATAGAAAAACAGTGGCGAAGACATCAAATATTAGACTTATCAGACAGGAAACAGTAGCAACAATGATTATTTAAAAAGGTAACAGATAAGCCTGGAAATACCAAGAGAAAAGAGGAAACCACAAAAACTAACATTGCAGCTTTGCAAAAGAGTCAATTAGAATACCTTGACGTGAGCAATACAATAAGCACGATTTAAAAAATCAAATGCAGGTTTTATATAGTAAGAAAATATGAGTTGAAAAATCAGAAGTTGTACAGCATGAAACATAAAGATAAAACAATATACAAACTAAGGAGGAAAGAGAAGGAACAGACTAGGAAGCTTAATATATGCTTTATTAGAATGCCGCAGGAGGAGAGAGAATGGAGAAGAACCACTACTGGAAGAAAAATCAAGCATTTTCCAGAACCAATGAGAAGCGTCAACATACAGATGGAAGCCAGCTAGGTCTTAATAAAATAAAAATAAATCCGTACCTAGACACACCACGGTGAAACACAAAAATAAATACGAAACCAAAATAAAATCTTAAATCAGTGATAGAAAAGACAGATTGACCTCAAAGCATACAGACAGAAAAAAAGCAAACAAAATATCATCAGAGAGGGCTATCTGCAGCGAAAATAGGTATCAAGAATAAAGGTGAAAACAATATTTTCACAGAGAAACAAATATTTTAAAAGTTTACAACCAGTTCCTCAAAAATAGAAATTCTGAAGGATTTATTTCCAGCAACTTATTACTAAATGGATAATCTGAGCTGCAAGAAGGAAGGATAAGGAAAATTTTGAACCTAAATGAACATTGAATATAACACTGATGCTATGCTTGCTTGGGTAAGAAAGTAGAAATACAAAATGCATAGTGACTTATAAGATTTCCCCTCCCCCCCAATTTTATTCATTTATCTGAGAGAGGGAGTGAGCAAGCGAGCGAGCGAGAGAGAGAGAAAGCACGAGGGGAGGGGAAGAGGGAGAGGTAGACGCAGACTCCTCACTGAGCGGGGAGCCCCATGCAGCCCTTGATGCCAGGATCCTGGGGTCATGACCTGAGCCGAAGTCAGATGCTTAACTGACTGAGTGATAACTGGCAGAAAAAGGAGGGAAAAAAAAAATCAGTAGTCATACAGCATATTTATACACTATTTGGGGAACACGATTGAAAAATGTGTCTTGATGCCCCAATATCAAACACTATATTTAATAATTGTTTATTCGACATTCTTTTGGAGCATACCCCTTAATAATGGGCAATAAAATACACCTCAGTGAAATTCACTATTAAATCACACAAAACATGTTCCCTTTCCACAATAAATTTGGAAATTAAGAAATGTACATCTAGAGGCACCTGGGTACCTGGGTGGCCCAGTTGGTTTAATGTCTGACTTCGGCTTGGGTCATGATCTCAGGGTCCTAGGATCAAACTCCATGTCAGGCTCCCTGCTGGGCGTGGGGTCTGCTTGTTCCTCTGCCCCTCCTCCTGCTCATGCTCTCTCTCTCTCTCTCTCTCTTTCTTTCTCTCTCAAATAAATAAATGAAATATTTTTTTAAAAAAATATACGTCTAGATAGCACTGAGTCAAGAGAAAATCATAAGGAAAGTACAAGAATATTTTTAATTAAGCAGAAACAGAACACAACATGAAGAAAGAAAATGTGACAACGTAGCCAATTAGAGGGAAAACTTATCTCCTTCACTGTGTATTGGAAAAGAAGACGTGCTGAAAATTAGGGTGTTGAACATAAATATCAAGAATTTAGGTAATTACAAATCTTGGTAAGGATGAGGAGAAAGTGGAGCCCTTATATATCACTAGTGGGAATGTAAAATGGTACAGTCCCTTTGGAAAACAGTTTGGCAAGTTCCTTAAATGGTTAAATACGGCATTATCATATAATCGGCAATTCCACTTCTCGGTGTTTCCCCAAGGAAAATGAAAGCATGTGTCTGTATTAAGACTTGTGCATGAATGTTCACTTTATCCATAGTAATGTACTTGCAATCGCGGGAAATTGGAAGCAACCAAATGCCCATCAATGGGTGAGTGGATCCTAACACGAAGGTAGCTCTACAATGGAATATTGTTCAGAAATCAAAAGAAATGAAATAGAGGTACAGCTACAATATGGATGGACCATGGAACAGTGTGGTGAGTGAAAGAAGTCAGTCACAAAGGACCATGTATTGTATGATTCCATTTATGTGAAATGTATAGATTAGATATAGAGATATACTTCTCATTAGAGAGTATGCATTTACTGAATGCATACTAAGTACTAGATATTGTTCTGGATGTGGCTCATACAGTTAGAAACTCTAGAGTTGTCTTATCTCAAGTGAGCAATACAATAATTTTTAAGCACACACACACACACACACACACACACACACACACATATGTAATTACAAATACGACAAATGCCATCAAGAAAAATGGCCCTGTAAAAAGATAACATTTTAATGGCAGTATGTCCCTTGCAATAGGGACTAGCTCCTTTGGAGGTAGACGTTGCCACTATCATTCCCATTTGACAGATGAAGAAAACTAAAATCCATTGATGCCAACTAAGTAACTTGCTGAAGGTCCAAACAGCTAGAACACGGAACAGCGGGGGCTGGAACAAGGCAGGGAGCTTTGAGAACACCTAGCAGATAAAATTATCTGTGCCAATGCAGTTAGGGAACTCTCCTCTTCCTTTTATTTTTAAACAATTTTTAAATTAAAAAAAATAGTATCTAGCATGTAGCATATAGAATGTACATCCATTGAATGAATGAACATTACACTCTGATATGGTTCACATTACTCCTTTAGGAAAGGAAATTACTTGTAGATTGGCTTAAACTATTTAAAACTCATGGATTAAAGCTGGATTTCATACTTCTCTAAGGAAGCACTCTCCAACAGACAGATTCAGGAGGTATGTGAGCTCTTAAAAGAACTTTGTGTCTATGGGTTATTTCTACTGTCATTCTTAGGACTGGGTTTCAAGGCCCCACCTCTAGTGCTAACTTCAGACACAGTAAGCACCTCCCCATCATTGCCTATTCATCTGGGCAAGGCAATGGCAGCGGGACAGTGTAGACACATGAACCAATTAGAAATACACAGATACGTGGAAGCCAATGGCTTGAGTCTTTTACCCTGATAGAACTTCAAGGAGAAGAAAAGAATTACTTTTAGAGAATATCATGAACTACCGTCCCCTCATTTTAGAGTTTCACGACTTCCTCATTCAGGGTCCAAAAGAAATGAAACTCCAATGTCCTAAGGCACTAAGCCAGGGTTCAAAACAATTGAGGGCTTGACTGCATGCTCCTTACCCCTAGTTTCTAATGCAGTAAGTCTGGGGTGGGGTTCTGACAATCAGCATTTTTATGAAGTTCCCAGGTGACACGATGCTGCTGTGTATGGGGTGACATTTTGATGACCACCGCTGTAAAGCATACTTGGCATAAATGAATTAGTCTCTCTCCTATGCATTTGACGTTGTATTCATGAATAATCATTGGGAGAACGGATAAAACAGCCACTGAAATAATTTTCTGTGTTCTGTGGTTCAGGGGAGAGAGCCAGCTTCTGAAAGACTGCATGACCCACTTAGGATTCTCGTCTCCAGGCTCAAATGCCCAACTCTGTACTCAACGTGTCCATTTGGATTTCTACCAGGGATCTGAAGAGTAATAGGTCCAAAACTGCACTCCCTCATGTTTGTAAAATGGCTCTCTCTCTCTCTTTTTTTTTTTTTAACAATCTCAAGTGTTCCAGAGATCTCAGATTTTTTTTCCAGTTGCTTAGACCCAAAATCTTGCAGTTCAAGTTAACTATGCTCTTTCTCTCAAACTCTGTATTAAGTCACATCCTGAAGTCACACATTCTAGAATCTGATGAGTTTCCTTAGTTTCTGAATAGATGAATTTTTAAGTTGGAAAGGCCAAAGCTCAGAGAAGGGAAGGGACTAGCTCTAGAATCTGATGACGTTTCTTAATTGTGCTCTTTGCTTCGACCCTATAGTCCATTCTGAATGTGCGGTCCAGAGCCTCCCACGGCCTTCTTTCCAGACCACTCAGAAGGAAATGCCAAGCCCTGGCCGTGCCTCACAGCGGCTCCTCTCCCTGTTGGCTCCTCCCCAGCCCTGAAGCCTTGCTTTCTGGTCCCGGGAGGAACACACAGCTCTGCTCCTGCCTTGGGAGCCGTTGCCCTTCCTGGAATGCACCTCCTCTGGACACCTTCCCAGCTCCCTGCCTGGTATCTCCCCAGTTCTGCCCCTCAGGGAAGGTAGTGCGGGGTGCACCATGCAGTTCCCACCACCTTCCTTGACCATCGCATACCCAAATAAAACAACAAATCTTCCTCTTGCTGAGTTTTTCTACTCTGATGTATCATTTTCCCCTCTAAACCATCACCTGTCATACTGTATTTTTATTTGATTATTGCTTATGTCCCGCCACTAAAGGTTTTGTGAAGGCAGGGACTTTTTTTTTTTTTTTTTAATAACCTTACCTTCAGCATCTAGAGCTGAGTTTCCTTAGTTTCTGAATAGATGAATTTTTAAGTTGGAAAGGCCAAAGCTCAGAGAAGGGAAGGGACTAGCTCTAGGTCATAAATGGAATAGGAGTGGAGGGAAGGCCACCTTTACAGAATCCCAAGCTAGTATCTTTTGATTAAACCCATGCCAGCCTTGAGGCTCTTCTGCCTTAAAGAAAGAAGTGTGACCTCTACTTGAACTGAGAGAACTCGGGCTGAAAATAACTGTGGGTCATGGCCTTCCCTGAACTGTCTTCCTTCCTGTAAGGCCCGAGGTTCCCACAGCCGCTCCCCAGAGGACATTAGCAACGGGGTGTGTATTTGAGGGTCCCTGGGAAGACAAGAGCTTGCATTCCTAAGGATGTGAAAGGAGTCCAGTCCCAGGGCCTACCATGTGACTTGAGGAAATGGCCTGGCTGATATTTCTAGAAGGACCAGGTCACAGGAGTCATGTCACTGCTTGGATTTGTCTTCTGTTCATGATTGGGACATTGCTGGCAAGAAGCAGTGATTTTTGCATGATTCACAGTCAGCCCAGGGTCTAATCCTGCCCAAATACCATGACTTATTCCAGTGCCACCCTAATCACCTCCAGTAATGTGTTTATTCATTCAACAACCATTTATTTCACACTACTCTGTGCTCCACACTAGGCTATGTGAGTGCTCCAGACAAATTCGGAGCCGTATATTGACAGGATACCTGGCCTTCGAGGCTTTTAAAACCCTGGTACCAATCCCATTGATGAGAGTGACATTGGGAATTTTCACTCCAATGTAGAATATAAGAGAATCGAACCTTGGAGAAGAGACAAGGGATCCCAGAGACCCCTATATGGACCTCACAGCTCTTGCTTTATGGATGAGGAAACTGAAGCTCAGGGACTGTCCCTTTCATGTCCTTGAAGAGTGAGCAGAAGACGGACCGTGCCTCTGCATCCCGAAGCATGCACGCATTATAAGTCTTTTTTTGCCGTATTCCCAATGTCGATCTTGCCTGATTTATAATACTTACCTGGTAGGTAGCACACATGTGTATAACACATACAGCAAATGAAAGCTGGTGATGATGATTTAGTAATAAGTATAGTAAATGGTGCCATGTCGAGAGCCTCAGGAGTCTGGAGACCAATGCTTGTAGTGGGGGGTGGTTCTGCGGAACCCCTTTCAGATCCCCCGCATCTCACGATACAGAGGACTCCTTCTCCTAAAGCAACATCCTGGCCACACTCTCGTGTGTGCCGGAGATGGGGAGGGGGGAGGCAGACAGACACCGGGCTGGAAACAGAAAGCCCACTTTGCCAGCTGATAAACCAGTGGATACGCAGGAGTCCACCGACGGACACCCCTGTCTAGCCTCCCGCTCTCCATTTCACCCTGTTTGCTACAAACCTATACTCTGCTTCCTCCCTTCAAGAGAGCGATGGATGCCTGAGGGAAACTCAGAGAATTAAAAAACACCAAGCACATCCACACCCTAATCCCACTTCCAGAAGAGGAAAGTGCTCCTGTTTCTTCCCTGTCTTCTCTGAGTCTCTCCAAGTGCTAACCAAAGTCACAGGATCACTTTCCCTCCACTCTACAGGCCGGAGCAAGTCATAAGGTCAGGGTTGTTTCAAGGCAGTATTTTGTCGGGTGCAGGATTTCCCAGGAAGGGTGCACCCTGTGGCTTCCGCTGGGGGTGTGGGCACGGGGAGTGGGTTGGTAAAAGTTACTTGGAGAAACTCAGAGCACTAAATGTGATAGGTGGACACAGCGTCCCGAGGTTGTGCTAAGGATCTGAGGCCGCATGTCAGCTCTGTGGAAAGGTGTGTCACCGTCCACCCGTGATGTCGGCGTGGATGTGTGGGAGGATAGTGGAAGGAGTGGCAACCGGGCCACCTGGCTCCCACTAAGGGTCTGCTCTGAGCCAGCACTGCCGTCGGAAAGGCGCGGAAGACTTTCCTGCCACAAAGAACGTGCTGGCCCATGAGAGAGAAGCCCTTCCTTGCACTCTCTGAGGGGCCCAGCTCCACGGTCCCTGCACCACAGGCTGAGTTGCACCGTGGGATGGGAAGCCGTGCTATTCACACTGGGGTCAGGCGCCACTGTTCCCTTCCCAGGCTCTCCGGGTGAGGGCAGATTTTAGCCACTCAAAGTTCAGACCCACAGCCTCCATATGCACGGTTCCTAAAACTCATCTGCTTCAGGGGATGGCTGGGGCCTATCCCGTCTCCTCTCCCCCCTGCCTTCCGCAACAGTCCTTCTCCTGCAACTAAGATATGCCCATCTGGAATCTCTTTGTAGCGTCTTGTCCCAAAGTATAAAAATATTCCAGACGTAAAAAAAGGCATAATTTGAAAGTGTCTCTCTGCGGGGAGCGCCGTGTCAATGCAAAGCAGAGAGCGCCCCAAGAAACACCAAGGACTTCCTGAGTCTAGGTGACAAACTCGCAGGAGGGCTGCGTGGCTGGCTTCCTCTCTCCCTCTCCCTGTGTCTCTCTCTTTCTCTCTGTGAGAGCGAGAGCTGGGAAGTACATTTTGACAGACCTTCTTTTTAAATTTTATTTATTTATTTTTTAAAGATTTTATTTATTTATTTGACACAGAGAGAGAGAGAGATCACAAGTAGGCAGAGAGGCAGGCAGAGAGAGAGGAGGAAGCAGGCTTCCTGCCGAGCAGGGAGCCCGATGTGGGACTCGATCCCAGGACCCTGAGATCATGACCTGAGCTGAAGGCAGAGGCTTTAACCCACTGAGCCACCCAGGCGCCTGACAGACCATTTTTATTTGAAGTTTTAAAATGTGGCCAAATTTCTTTTCCAGTTGGCGTGATGGCGGACATCTTCCATAGATGGAGTGAGCTACATCTACAGATCCAAGGTTCATTAAAATATATTTACATTTCCACCAGGGTGACTGGCTGACTCAGTTGGTTAAGTGTCTGATTCTTGATTTCAGCTCAGGTCATGATCTCAGAGTAGTGGGACTGAGTCCTGGGTTGGGCTCTGTGCTCAGAGTGAGTGGTCTGCTTGTCCCTCTCCGCTGCTCCTCCTTCCATGCACTCTTTCTCTCTCAAATAAACAAACTTAAAAATATATATATATACATATATATACATATATATATGTGTGTATATATATTTCAATTTCCACCGAGATGCCTAGCTCGCTCAGTTGGGAGAGCCTGTGACTCTTAATATCGAGGGTGTGAGTTTGAGCCCTACATTGGGTGTAGAGATTACTTAAAAACAAAATTTTAAATACATATACATATATATTTCCACAATATATATTAACATAATTATATATTTGGATGATATAAAATACATAAGGCTAACATTTACAACTGTTTGAACTTCTGGGAAATATCTTAGATGCCAAGGTGAAAATGTGTGACGATACACGGAGTCGCCAGTGTCCAGTGACGCCTGCTTCCCAGTATTCACACCCTTTGTCATCTCCTCACACTGAGTCGAAGCTGGTTGTCTGGGGCACCGGGGTGGCTCAGTTGGTTAGGCGGCTGCCTTCGGCTCAGGTCATGACCCTGGAGTCCCAGGATTGAGTCTCGCATCGGGCTCCCTGCTCAGCAGGGAGTCTGCTTCTCCCTCTGACCTTCCCCCCTCATGCTCTCTCTCTCTCTCTCTCTCATTCTCAAATAAATAAATAAAATCTAAAACAAACAAATAAAACAAAGCTGGTTGTCTGACCAACAGTGTTTTATGGAGGTGACAGTGTGTGACTTTGAAGCCAAGTCATTAAAAGCATTGTGGCTTCTCCTTGCTCTCTCAGGACACTTGATAATGTCAAAAACTAATAGCTAACAGTTTTGGGGCTCTTTTACATTAGGCAGGGAATGTGCTAAGCTGCTCCCAGGGGCGTCGTGGCAGAGAGAAGAGTGTAAGTCCAAAACACACCATATTGAGTTTTCGATACGAAGCTGCATGTCAGGACAAATGAAGGGTGAACCCACTAGGAAAACTAAACTCTTTGTATTTGCAAAGCAGATGGAGAAGCCTCCTGGAAACGAAAGAAGGGAAAGCATATTGATGTGCCCCAATTACAACCAACTCGAAATGGGCTCAAGGGGAAGTTCAGAAGGAGGGACAGAGCCTGTTCTGACATTGGAGCCCTGAATCTGCTGGGTGACAGAGCAGATCTCTGAAAGATGCTGTTTCTGGAGGGCCATCTCCACGCTTCTTGGAATCTAACACTCAACATTTCGGTTACAGATCACATACGACTTCTTGTCATCTGTCATCATGGACCGAGATTCTTTCATGTCAGTTGCAACCTTAAAAACATGTTGCAGATGGGCGCCTGGGTGGCTCAGTGGGTTAAAGCCTCTGCCTTCGGCTCAGCTCATGATCTCAGGGTCCTGGGATCGAGGCCCGCACCGGGCTCCCTGCTCAGCCGGGAGCCTGCTTCCTCCTCTCTCTCTGCCTGCCTCTCTGCCTACTTGTGATCTCTCTCTCTCTATCAAGTAAATAAATAAAATCTTTAAAAAACAACAACAACAACAAAACATGTTGCAGAGCAGCCAGTTTTGCAGACTGTGTTCAGCGAACAATGACCCCTCCCACACACGCCCACGCCCTTCTCCCTCTGCAGCCCAGGGGGAGGACATGATAGCTGCCTTGTATTCAAATAAAGTCCACCTCTTATAATCTGAACCAAGCCTTGGGTAATACAGACATTAAGATTAGACCTAGTGAATAATTAATTGCAACCAAACTGAACCAAGTTACTCAGAAAGTCATTCAGTTTCCATACTGAGCCACCTAGTTCAGGACAAATAATAAGGATACTGGATTGATGATGTCTTTGCATTTCTGAACTATATGATGTGTTCACATCTTTAGGAAACACAAAACAAAACAAGCTTTCAAAGGAAAGCTACCTATCTCACTGCAATTTTTGTGAACATGGCTAACAACATTGGCCGTGATGTTAATGACATCTTTGCCTTACTATCGTTAATTCATTGTCACTTTAAGTGTATGTTCTCCATAATCATATGAGAAAGGTAGTATCACCCCCACTGCATGGATGTGGGACCATGACTCAGAGATGCGGCATATGGTGGTATAGGTTGTGCACTGCACAACTTCAGGGAATCCTTTGCTCAACGTCACAGAGATAGCTAGTGGAAAGAACAGCAGGTGAACCTATCTTGGCCTCTAATCAAAGTCCTTTTTTTTTTCTTTCCCACTGAGTCAGATGTCCCTCTGCTGTTTTATGTTTCTCACACAATGAGGTTTTTATTGACAAGGGAGGTGAGCATGAGGGTCCAAGAGAAACAACAGAACTTTTGAAAAACGGAACTCATCCTGAGCTTTTCCACACAAGAAAGGAGGATTAATGAGAGGGTGGGGGTAAGCCGGGTGGCAGGGGGGCGGTCACAGGCTGTGGGGTTATTTGAGCTAGAAGGGAGGATTTAATGTTAAACAGGTTGGGGACAGAAGGAAGCTATTGGTGTCAGTGGGGAAGAATTCTACTGAGACAGCTGCGAAAGCAGTTGAGGCCATGTGTGACTTGGAATCTGTTTGTTTCATGTTGGATTTTGACTGGGCATTTGTTTTAGGTCATCCCTGGTAAAAAATGACCGCACACATGTGCCACAAAGAATGAAAGGGTGGAATGCCACGTCGAGGTGACATGTGTGCCCGGCACTGACTGGGGGCCAAGGAAGGGCACTGGATTCCTGCTGTAAACGCAGGCAGGCAGCCCCCAGGCAGGTTTGCCTTCCCCACGAGGCCCGTGCGGCTCCCTCCGCAGGTGCGGGGAGGTCTGGGGGTCTGTTCCTTCACGGCAGGGGGGTCTCTGGACTTGCAGACAGGACTGTCTGGACCTACCGGTAACACATCCACAGCAGAAATACAGCCTCATCGTACAGAACATGTGGCAGCCATTCATATGAAGCAACACCCCTGGCATTAGAGGGATTAAGCACAACGATGTTTCACTCTAGGAGGACACCAGTGGTTATAAGGCTTCCTTGGTTCTTTGCGAAGCATTTTGTGTTTTTCTTTTTTTTTTTTTTTCCACCAACCACCCTCCACCCTTAGGTTTCCTTACACATTTAGTCATTTACAGTAAACAGGGATTAGCCTCAGCTAACCAAGAGTGGCTAGCAGATGGTTCTAATTAACTATGTCTTAAAGAGAAAGGATTTAAGAGGAACGTGGAGACGATTTACACAGACCGGGTGACACTTGCACAGACCATGTGGGGCTGTGCCTGCCTCCACCCAGCCTCGCCTTCTTCTGTGTAGCCTTTCCTTTCTTTGTCTGATGAAGCTGTTCAGATTCACAGGGCAAAACGATAATTCTGTTTGTTTTTGGCACTTTAAAATCTACGTGTAAAAGAATAAAAATAAATGTGGAGAGAATATAAAATACAAAAAAAAGAATATAAAGTATAAAGAATATGTCCTGCGTGCTTTGTTAAGCTTTGATGACATATAGAAGAATGACAGTTGTTGGGATGGGTAATTTCATACGCCAACTTGACTAGGTCGTGGGATGCCCAGAGAGCTGCTTAAACATTTTTTCTTGTGTGTCTGGGAGGCTGTTTGAGGAGAAGATTAGCAGTTAGTTGGTGGCCTGAGTAAAGCAATGCCCACCCTGCCCACCCGTCCAGTGCCATCGGGGATCATGTAGTCCCTGGAAGGCCTGAATAAAACAAAAAGGTAGACAAAGGTCGAAGTTGCTTTCTGCCTGACTTCTGAGCTGTGACGTCAATCTTTTCCGGCCCTAAGTGCTCCTGGTTCTCAGGACTCGAATCCATACCTTTGGCTTTCCTGCTCCCAGGCCTTTGAACTACATCAGCTCTCCTGGCCCACCAGCCAGCAGGTGGCAGATGGCGGGACTTCTCAGCTCCGGTAATTGCGTGAGCTAAATCCTTATGATAAATCTCATTATATATATTATAATATAATAATTATATTCTATATTACATTATGTAGAATATAAATGTACATGATATTATAATTATAGGATATAATCATATATTAGGATTTATATATAATATGTATAATATTTCATTTTCTAAAGCATACAGGTATAGAGAACCTAGAAAATAGTCAAAAAATTGCTTACTCTCTCTGGCAGGGCCAAATTATCCACGGGGCATAGGAAACACAGGGCTGAGCCTTCCAGGGGCCACCAAATGTTTTCTTTCTTTTTTCAAAAATCAAAAGGAAAAAAATGAACTTTTTTTGAGGTCAAAGAAAATGTTCTAATATAAAGTACTTGTTTTGGACACCTGGGTGGCTCAGTGGGTTAAAGCCGCTGCCTTCGGCTCAGGTCATGATCCCAGGGTCCTGGGATTGAGGCCCACATCGGGCTCTCTGCTCAGCAGGGAGCCTGCTTCCTCCTCTCTCCTCTCTCTCTGCCTGCCTCTCTGCCTACTTGTAATCTCTCTCTGTGTCAAATGAATAAATAAAATCTTAAAAAAAAAATAAAGTACTTGTTTTGATAACTATAGAGTGTAAAATAATAATTTTTAATAATTTCTTACAGATGAAGAAGCCCATGAAGGCCAAAGTGCCTGGGGTCCAAGAAAGTCATAATGTAGCCCTGTTCCCTGGATCCTAGTTGCCTTATTTGTATAAAGGGGATGAATATGACCAGAGTTTCCTATGGTAGATTTCTCAGCCTCACAGGCATTTGTAAGATACAGACAGTGAGGTTTGCAAGCCATTTTTGGTATTTGATAAAGCCCAACAGTTATTGTACCAGCTTTTGGAGGTTCTTTTATGTGGAAAGATTATTAGTTTGGGAATCAAACAAATGTGGTTCAAATCATGGTGGCCAGCTGTTTATCTGTTGTGTGAGTTAGGGCTCATCACTCAAGGCTGACCCCAAGTTCATTATCTACAGTATGTGAAGTGGAAAAACAAGTATCTGTCTTTCAGAGTTGTTTTGAGAATTAAAGTAATGGAAACAAAGGACATAGCACAGGTACCTAACCCCATCTAGGGCCTCAATAATAATAAATACTCAATACTACTACTATCATCAATTTTTATCACTTTTGGTTTGAAATTTATCAGCTGAATGGGATTAGCTACCTTATGCTGAACATCTGCTTCAGCAAATTATTGAATAATAAAATTTGGGGAAATGAGTGAAAACAATGATCTGAGAGACAGCATTTTTTATTTTCCTATACCCATTCTTCATTTTTAAAAATATTTTATTTATTTATTTATTTATTTATTTATTTATTTGAGAGAGAAAGCAAGCACAAGTAGGGGGAGCAGCAGAGGGAGAGAGAAGCAGGCTCCCCGCTAAGCAGGGAGCCGACACGGGGCTCGACCCCAGGACCCCAGGATCATGACCCGAGCTGAAGGCAGATGCTTAACTGACTGAGCCACTCAGGCGCCCCTATTCTTCCTCATTTCTTAAGTGGAGTGAAATTTGGTGACTCTGAAGTTATTCTTTCTTTTATTCTAGATCAAATAAAGTAAAATGCTAGATCAAATAAAGTAAAAATGCTAGAGCTGACTTAGAAGAATATTATTGAGAAAGAAGTAAGGAAGTTAAAGGAATGAATTTTTTCCATCTGTGTCTTGTAGGGACTGAATATGTTCCCTCCCAAATCCACATGTTGAAGCCTGAATGCCCAATGTCGCCATATTGGGAGGCAGGGCCTTTAAGAACGTAAGCAAGGTCAGATGAGGTCATAAGGTTGGGGTGCTAACAAGACAGGACTAGAGTTCTTACAAGAAGAGGAAGGGGCACTGACGCTTTTCTTTCTATGCATGCGCAGAGGAACGGCCATGTGGGGACACAGCAAGAAGCCAAGGTCTGCCAGCCAAGAAGAGGGCTCTCACCGGAATCCATTTGCTAGCATCTCGACCATCGATTTCCAGCATGTGGAAGTGTGAGAAAACAAACATCTGTTGTTCAAGCCACCCAGCCTGCAGTATTTTGTGATGACGCCTGAGCTGACAAAGACAGGACCAGAAACATCGGCATCTGACCATGTCCCTGCACCAAGAAGAAGGGACAGAGAGAGCAACGAGGTGGGTGAGGGGAGGGGGTTGGGACCAGCATCCATGCGAAGCTGTGGCGGGCGTGCCCTCCAGATGAGAAATGAAGGCAGGAGATGCTGGCATGGGAGGCTCTTTTGGGCAATAGTCACGACGCCGAGACTGCGGAGGCCAGGGGGATGGTGTGAAGCCAGAAGGGTGGGTAGGCTTGAAACTCCCGCGATGGGCGGCAGAGGGAGATCCGGCAGCGGGCACGCTGGGGCAGGCAGGGCTCTGGTGACAGCGCGTCCATCGCGGTGTTCCGGGGAGATCCCCCTCATTCCCTGGTTTCGACTCCTCGGATAGGGGTTGCCTCAGTAATTGCTGGATGGTTTTCTGATCGGGCTTTTCTAGTTTTGCACAGCGGGAAGGTTGGTGTGTTACTTCTAGGACTGCGAGAAGTGGAAGCCAGCAGACAGTATATTTCAAAAGACGGGGTTCGTAAGGGAAAAGTAAATAATAGAAGGGAATTCCACAGTGTGAACAGAACGCCGTGAACTCTTGATAGCTTATGAGTCTCTGTATTCCTTAATCCAAATTCCTGACACATACCTTTTGACCGGTTCCATGATAACAAATGACTTAATAACGATGCCATGCGGCAAAAGGAAGCAAGCGAAGGCTACGAAATACGACCGTCAGCTTCTCCTTCCAGCCTGTGGGTAACTTGAGGGACTCTCCTCCCACCTCTGAGCTTGACTCTGCTCCCCTCTCCTAGCTCTTGCTCTCCTAAGATTTATATCCGAAAGCACCCACGGGCAGTTCCTGACATAGTTTGCATACTTCATAGGCATTATTTCTTTCAAGTCTTTTCAAGGGCTCTAGTGTCTTGTGCCTGTCCCCCGTGGCCACTCATTTACGGGAGCCCTATCACACTTTTTCATTTTTATGATTACAATTTTGGAGGGAACAGGCAGTCCCGATATTTCTTTCCTTTCTATTATGGTTGAAAATTATTTATTATTTAGATTTAGAAGCCAAACCCTTTTGCAATAAAGTCATTTCAGGGCACACACACAAGGTTAAAAGCTTTAGGTCAAATACACAGAACTATAAAAATAAACAGCTAGAGTACATAGTAGAAATATTATTTAAAGAAAAGCGGTGACTTCAACATAGTGGCCCTTTCAGTGAAAGTCACTTGAAAAGATACAAAGATGAATGAATCTCATGGAACTCACCAGTTGTTTAATTAAGGAATTGGAAAAAACCCACCCCTCGGAATTTGCTTCAAAATTTCGGTTAAGCCAAATAGGGCAGGCGGCCAGACCCTAAACGATGCAAGTGTTCATTCACGTTTCTCAAAGCAGAGACTTGAGAAGAAAACGCACACCTCTCAGAAAAGCCAGGGGCAAACTTCCCTCAATGAGACCTTATGCGGGTCTTCCGGACAACTGCTGGGGACACCGTCTGCCACGTGACTGATTGGGAAGTCGACCACATTCTTCTCAGCCTCTCAGAGAGGATGGGCCACTCTCTCCTTGGCGCTCCTTCTAGTCCCTGTCCAAGCTTTTCTCATGAAATTTAAAAGGCTTGACTTGATTTTCTGTTTGCGTGTTGGTGTCCGCCACTGGCTCTAGCTTCGTCCAGAAGGGACTGGTCTGTAATGTTTCTGTGTGCCCAGTTCTTGGCCCATGTAACCTGCCATCAATATTTATTACATGAATGGACAAATGAAAACTGGATATGGGCATTCTTCCACCGGAGATGCTTTTTGCGAAGTTAAAATTATTAGGTAGGATGTTTGCGTTTCAGCTACCCATGAAGCTTTGAAAACAGGAACTCACCCAGGAGGACTGAAAGAAGCCCAAACTGGGGCTGTTTGCATTTTAGCTCAACCAAGCGGCCAGGCTGCCCTGGCGAGGGTCTAAACAAAAAATGCAGACCAGCACCGGAGAGAGATCCAGAGGCAGCCCGTAGGGAACCAGGTGGTCTGAACCATCACATTAGGCTGCAACCCAAGTCCTGTACCACTCTGGGTTTCAGTTTTTCCAGCTTAATTTTGGAGTTCCAGGGTATTCATCCAACAAAGACTCATTCATAGGCTCCTGTTGAGTGGAGAGACTGTAGAAGTACCCTACTCTGCAGGGAGGTAGGGCCTCTCCCCCTTTTGAATCAGAGTGGTTAGGAGCATACTTTCCATGGCTGATGGTGTGGATTTGATGTTACCCATTTATTCCCCAGCCAAGATCTTAGGTGAGTCACTCTGTGCCTCCGTTGCTGCCTGACTGAAACAGGGATAACATGAGTGCCGTTCCTATAAGCTTGTTGTAAGCATTAAAGGGAATAATACACCCAGACATTGAGCTCAATGCTCAGTGCACGATGGACTCTCTGTAAGTATCTGCCTTTATGATTATTATGTCTCTATCTATTTTCCTCCTCCTCCTCCTTCTTCATCGCTGTGTAACGCCATGATTTTGAATGTTCGTGTCCCCCCAAAAGTCACGTATTGATGCCTAACCCTCCAAGATAATGGTGTTAAGAGGTTGGGCCTTCGGGAAGTGCTCATGGATGGGATTAGTACCTCATAAAAGAGGTTGCAGAGAGGTCTCCAGCCCCTCATGGGAGGGCACAGCAAGAGAGCCCCACCCATGAAGAAGGAAGAGGGTCCTCCCCTGAAGGCAACCTGGCTGGCAACTCGGAGACATCCAGCCTCCAGAGCTGTGAGTTGTACACTTCTGTTTTCTGTAAGCTACCCCGTCAGAGTGATATGTTGTCATGGTAAACAGAACCGATGGAGACAGTGATCAATATTTAATGTGCAAAACCACGTAAGGATGTTGGTGTCATTATTTCTATTTTGATAATAAGGACACAACCTCAGTGTAGAAAGGGAATCTACGAAAGGCCCGTCCGTAAATAAAGAGGAGAAATGGAATGCGAGCTCAAGCCTTTCTCAGGTGAGACTCTGCTGTAATTCACTGCCCCTTCCCCACTTTCCCACCGTTCTTTCCCCATCGCTGATGATTAGTCACTGTCACTCTTGGCTGGACTGCTGGTTTTCAGGAGGTAACAGGACTAAACCCATTCCGTGGTCTAATGAAGCCTCCAGATGGATCTGAGAACTGTCTTGTAAATTTCTCATCTACATTGTCCCTGAAAGATATTAGTGAATTTTTCTACAAAGAATACTTCACAATAAAACTTCTCCTCTTGCAAATCATTAGAGCTAAAACAAGGTGTAGTATAATTCACTACATATGAGGCACGGAGAAAACACTCCAATCCATCATGGGATATCAACACATCCAGAGCAAACTCCCTATGAAAATTCGGCAGTTGCTTTGCCTGTCTGGAACTTGGTGTCTCCAAATGTAGAAATGAGGAAATTGGATTCATGAGATATAAGGAATCTTTCTGGCCTAACATTTTAAGACATTGTCATAAGTCCATTCCATCATCATAGACCAGTATTGTCCATTAGAACTTTCTGCAAGGCTGGTCATATTCATCACCTATAGGCTTCATTACGGTGGCCACTAGCCCCATGTGGCTCTTGAGCAGCCAAGATGGACCTAGCACCACTGAGGAACTGAAGTTAAAGCACTAGCCCCATTTGGGGCTATTGTCTTGGAGGATACCATTATTTTGGAGGGTTAGGCATCAATACACGACTTTTGGGGGGACGTGGACATTCAAAATCATGGCATTACACAGTGATGAAGAAGGAGGAGGAGGAGGAAAAAAACTATTACCATGAGGGACACCACCATAGTCTAGAAAGATTCTGAGGTTTGAGAATATCCTCTTTCAAGACATTGGATTAAACGTAAAAGTGATGGAAGTGTGAAAAGAAAAGCAATGGCAACAGACACACCTAGTTTGCTCAAGGATCATAAAGTCTCTGACAGATCACTCAAGTCTGACCATACCATTCAGGACATCTGAGGCCTTTTTGAGGCTCTCATCTCACCTC
This sequence comes from Ailurus styani, assembly GCA_002007465.1. NCBI lineage: Eukaryota > Metazoa > Chordata > Mammalia > Carnivora > Ailuridae > Ailurus > Ailurus styani. The sequence goes on along the minus strand of LNAC01000496.1, from coordinate 580,618 downwards.
CGAACTCCTTTCAAGAATCAGAGTCAGCACTTTATCTCCTCCATCAAGAGAGTTGCTTCTTTTATTGTCTTTCCAAAGCACGTTGTTTAGTCATTAATTAAGTCGTGCATGTGTTCATCCATCCACCAGGGTTTAACAGATCTTCATTAGGATAGGGATTTTTTTGACTGATTGTATTCTGCTACAGGGTACCATGTGGCATCCAGAAAAGTACCTGGCATGCAGTGGGAGCTGAACGATTTTGTTAGATTGTTTCATTAATTCATCAGGCTTCACTGAAGATTCACCCTAGATTAGGCTTCTGTTTTAGGCATTAGGGACACAGAAGTTTAAAAAGACATGGAACTTAGAGTTTAGTGAGGGATATATAGCCATGGAAATACCTGATTACAGCTGAGGTTTCAAATGCTATCATAGGGGTAAGTACAAGGTGATTTGAGAGCTAAGAGGGCTATCGGGTATAACTTGCATATTATAAATATATTGGATTTGGGATTATTTCTTTTTTTAATTTTTTAAAATTTAAAATATTTTTTAAATTTAAATTCAATTAGCCAACATATAGTACATCACTAGTTTCAGATGTAGCGTTCAGTAGTTCATCAGTTGCCTCTAACACCCAGTGCTCATCACCTTAATGCTCATCACCGGGATTATTTCTTTACATGTACATTTTCCCTAGGTAGTGAGCTTTTGGTGAGTCTTCTTTGTGACCACAGCAGTTGGCACAGTGCCTGCCATGCAGTAGGGTGACTGATGTTTGTTTTTGAATATGTAAAATGATATAAACTAAAACAGTACGCAACTTTAGAAGAATGAGACACTACTTTTGGATGAGGGAATATAGTGGGTTGAATGGTGACTCCCAAGATGATGTCTCTACATCCTAATCCCAGGGCACTGCAAATATCACTTTATATGGGAAAAGGGTAAATGTTACACTATTTGGAGAGAGGGTCCTTGCAAACATAAGTAAATTGAAGATCTTGCAATGTGAAACTTACCCTGGATTATCCAGGTGGGATTAAATGCAGTCACATGTATACTTACAAGACAGACACTCAGAAGAGAAGACACATTGGCAGAAGAGGAGGAGACCTGTGATCAAGGAGGCAGATTGGGGCACCTGAGTGGTTCATCTGTTAAGCATCTATCTTTGGCTCAGGTCATGATTCCAGAGTCCAGAGATAGAGCCCTGCATCAGGCTCCCTGCTCAGTGGGGAGTCTGCTTCTCCCTCTGCCACTCACCCTGCTCATGCTCTTTCTCTCAAATAAATAAATAAAATCTTTGGGGGAAGAAAGCAGAGATTGGAGCTATGGGGTCAGGTGATGGTTAATTTTATGTGTAACTTGGCTGGGCCACAATTCTCAAATATTTCTTCAAACATTATTCTGAATATTTCTGTGAGGATGTTTTGGGATGGTATTAACATTTATTTATTTATTTATTTATTTATTTATTTATTTATTTATTTATTTATTTATTGAGAGTGCATGTGCATGCTTTGGAGGGGGTGCAAAGGAGAGGGAGAGAGAGAATCTCAAGCAGACTCCCCACTGAGCACAGAGATGACCTGGAGATCATGACATGAGCTGAAATCAAGAATTGGACCCTATACTGAACCACCCAGGTACCCCTGGGTTGCACTAACATCTAAATCAGCAGACTTTAAGTAAAGTAAATAACCCTCCATCCTGTGAGTGGGCCTCATCCCATCACTTAAATGCTGAATAGAAAAACAAGGCTGACCTCTCTAGAGCAAGAGAGAGTTCTGCCAGCCAACAGCCTTCAGGCTCTGCTGTAATTCTTCTCTGGGTCTCCAGCCTGCCTTGCCCATCCCTGCAGATTTTGGATTTGGCCATTCTCCATACCCTCTTGAGCCACGTCCTTAAAAGAAATCTCCTGATGAATATATATATATATATATATATATATAGAGAGAGAGAGAGAGAGAGAGAGAGAGAGAGAGAGAGAGGGAGAGAGAGAGGTAGATCTAGTTAGATCTAGTTATAGAAAGATACATAGAAATACACAGACACATAAGACATAGTTATCTATATCTATGTATGTTTCCATCATATTGGTTTTTGTTTCTTGGGAGAAGCCTGACTAACACAGCCCGCAAGGCAAGGAATGCTGACAGCCACCAGAAGCTGGGTGAGGGAAGGAGTGGAATCTTCCCTGGATCCTCTGGAGGGAACCCAGCTCTGCCAACACCTTGATTTCAGACTTCTCACCTCCAATCTGTGAGAAAAGAAATTTCTGAAGTTTTAAGTTTGTGGTAATTTGTTACAGCAGCCACAGGAAACTCGGGAATAAATAAGATGTATAGTATTTAGACCCTATTTTGGCGACTAGGGGGGATTTGTACAGAGGTGCAGGCGTGTGGGACTCAACAAGACATTGAAGGAGAGCAGACAGTGTGTCGAAGGCTGAGCGGAGGGAAACCATGGGGCTTTCCTGGGGTGGCAATGAGTCACTCACAAGTGCAAAGCCTGTAAGGGCCAGTAGTGGAAATGGAGTGTAGAAAGTAAATTTTGGATATATCGTTGTGAGGACTGAATGTATGACAAAAATTTACAGATTTTGTAGTTTTCTTCTTTTTTTAATTTGTTTTGAGACTGTGAAAATCTATTGGATATTTTTAGCAAAGAAGAGATATGATTAGATCATTCTTTATTGAGTTGATTCAGTTGTATATTAACTTGGTTGACAAGATAGTACATGGTAGGAGGGAGGTCAAGAGTGTCTAGCAATTGCGCAGGACCCACATGGGGATGGCGTCCTCCTAGGTTTACACGTAACCATACAGAAACGGGGCCCATGGCATGTCCTCCTTTTTTGAAAGAGAGAGATTTTAATAGATCCTTACAACTGTTTAAAGTCTTATATATCTCTTTATTAGCCCCTCCTGCACTCATATTTTTGAGTCATAGATCCATCCTGATTTTATAGTTGCAAACACTTAGGTAATTAGTGATTAGCTGTAGTCTTCAAGGTCATACATTCTAATGATGTCAGAATTGAATCCAAGACTTTTGCTTACCGCTTTTTCTTTTTTGAACTGTTTAACACTAATAATGGTATCATCATTATCATTATCACTTACTGAACTTGAGTTTTCCCTGTGATCCTGATACTGTGCTCAACAGTTTTCATACATTAGTTTATTGTAACACTCCTAACATTTTTGCAGTAGGTACGACTGCTGATTGTACTTTATAAATGGAAGGTCCAAAGTTAAATAAGTTAACTTATCAAAGATCCTATAGAGAGCATGTGGCAGAGATACGATAAGAACACAGATTATCCCGGGCAAAACAGTGACTCACTGACCTAAGAGATAGTAAATTCCTGATTGCATGTGTTGGCCATATGAAAAAACCATGAGTAGGTTAGATTTTTAAGAAGTCAGTAGGTTCCATATTTCTGGTCGAAAAGTGAATACTTCTCCAGAATGCAGCTGGATTCCATAGAGAACATATTTTATGCAGTTGCTTACAGCAGTTCAGAAAGAAAAAGGAACATTACAAAATGCAACCCGGATCTTTTACTTTGTGCCTGCCTCTTACACTTGTTCCTATTTATCTCCACACTTATCAGCAGACAGGGGAGATTAGAAAGCATAAAGTCTCTTTTGAAATAATTACCTGACCCTGTTATCTTAAAAGACCTGTAAACTACTAGGTATTTTTTCTGAGCAGGGGTGGGTAGGATAATCAGTCTCCACCTCACTAGGTATTACCCTGCCAGCAATAATAAGACCCAAACAGCAGTCATTCTTCTTCTGCTGAAATGTTAGTCATGCCAAGAAATTAATGTGAAACTTTGAGCCTCTTCCCTAACGACAGTGATTTGGGCTCCGGAGTCATTTGGTGGATGAAACTGGAACCAGATCCAGGGTTTTTATGGGCTTTTAGTCTTGGAGAAAATACCCAATTCTTTCTCCAACTAGAGATCAGGGTCAGGTTAAAGTCAACATCAACTGACACCAGTTGTATGTGATGTTATTTTTGTGTTGTTCTATGACACTCTATCATACATGCAGATGTCTGTAACAACCGCAATCAAGACACAGGACTGTTTGATCACAGTACAGGTCTCCTTCCTCCTATCTCTGTATACTCACACTCAACTATCCCTTCCACCCCTGCCTAACTTCTGACAACCCCTCATCAGTTTGCTATTTCTATAATTTTATTGTGTAAGAAGATTTTATAAATGGAATCATCAAATAAGGAAACTTTCGAGATTGAATTTTCATTGAGCACAATGCTCTTGTCATCCTTCTGGGCTGTGACATGTATCAAGATATATTAGCCAGGGTTCTCCATAGAAACAGAACCAAGAGGATATACATAGACACATGGAAAGGGGAGTTGGCTCTCATGGTTATGGAGACTGAGAAGTCCCACGATCTGCCATCTGTAATCCAGAGGCACAGGAAAGCCAGCAGTATAGCTTTGGTCCAAACGTGAGGGCCTGACTACCAGAAGAGCCAATAGTATAAATCCCAGTCTGAGTCCTAAGGCCTGAGAACCAAGAGCACAGATGTCCACGGGCAGGAGAAGATGGATGTCCCAGCTCCAGCAGAGAACAAATTCACCCGTCCTCCATCTTTTTCTTCTGGCCAAGCCCTCAATGGATTGGAGGATGCCTACCAACACCGGCGAGGGTGATCTTCATTACTCTGTCTACCGATGCAAATTACATTCCCTTCCAGAAACACCCTCACAGATACACTCAGAAATAACATTTACCAGGTATCCAGGCATCTCTTCACCTCATCAAATTAACACGTAAAATTAACCATCACCTAAGAGTTTATCCCTTTGTATTGCTGCCTATTATTCCATGTTATGGACGTACCACAGTGTGTTTAACCATCTATCCAGTGAAGATCATTTAGGTTTTTTTCAGTTTGGGGATGATTGTAAGTGAATCTGCTATGAATGTTCATGTATGGGTTTTTATGTGGACATAATCTTCAATTTTTTTTCTGGAATAAATGCCTAAGAACATGATTTCTGGGTCATGTACTCAGTGTACGTTTTGCTCTTTAAAGAACTACCAAATGATTCTCCAGAGTAGCTGTACCATCTTACATTCCTACCAGCTGTGTGTCCAGTGCCTCTAGAACTTCACCAGCAACTGTGGTTTTAGCTGTTTTAAGAGGTATGTAGTGATACTTCATTGTGGTTTTAATTTGCATTCTCATGATGCTGAACATTGTTTTATATGTTGTTTATTATCCATATATCCTCTTTGGTGAAATGTCTGCTCATGTCTTTTGCTCATTTCTAACTGGATTTTATTATATTTTATTTTATTTCATTTTATTTTATTAAGGCAAATTTTTTTTTTAAGATAGAGAGTACACATGCACACATGCGAATGGGGGGGAGGGGCAGAGATGGAGCAAGAGAGAGAATCTTAAGCAGGTTCCCTGCTCAGTGAAGAGCCTGACTGCAGGACTCAATCTCACAAGGTTGTGAGATTATGACCTGAGCTGAAATGAAGAGTGGGAGGCTTCAGATACTGAGCCACCCAGGCAAACTCCCCCCTTCTTTTTTTAGTAGCGGATTTTATTTTTAATGTTGCTTACGGAGTTCTTTTATAGTCTAGATATACAAGTCCTTTGTCAGATATGTGGTTTGTGACATCTACCTTTTTTTGAAGAGACAAAAAGAAGTCAAACAAATTTCATCTATACCTGTTTATCATCTATCTATCTACCTACNTGTGGTTTGTGACATCTACCTTTTTTTGAAGAGACAAAAAGAAGTCAAACAAATTTCATCTACACCTGTTTATCATCTATCTACCTACCTACCTACCTACCTACCTATCTACCCATCTCTCTATGTATCTACCAGCCTTTCCTTGTCAGGAAAATGCTATTTTTTCCTCAGACATAATCACAGCCCTTTTCACTATTAGATAGCACACAAGAACACTTGCATCTGAGCTTTCACGCATTAGCCAATGGGTTGGAGTAAAACCGATCATCATTGCCATTATTTTCCACATTAAAAAAGTGAGGTATATGAAGTCTCCTTTTCTTTACAGTCAACCAGGCAAAGATTATCAAACAATAGGATATAAACTGTGATCTTTGTGGTGCTTTGCATTTTGGAAGACTTAACACAGCTGAAAGGACAATAAAAATCCCCTATCCCTGGATAACTGATCTCCTTGTATTCTTTGCATTCATTTTTCACTGTATCTAAATTCTCCCTTAACCACCAAACCAGCTGTCATGATCTAAGCCCCCTAGATGTATTCAAAGTAGGACACAAAAGGCAGTTTCCAGTCCTTCCAGTGCTTTCGGAAGACAACTGGAAACTACATTGTTCAGGGAGCTGAAAACCACGTTTCCTGTCACTGATGGCTGGGACACTATAACCTCCCCCAAACCCTAGCCCCGTTCCTCAGGTAGGGAGGAGCCCGAGTTATACTGGTTGGGAATAAAAAACTGCCCCGTGGGTTGATGGGATAAAGTTACATAGGAATTGTCACACTTTGGAGCAACAGGGATTCCACCTTCAGCGGAAGCTCCGTACGGAAAGTCCAGGCTCCTTTGCAAAGTGATGAAATGTCTCAAACATAGACAAGTACAGAAAATAATATAATCGGCACCCGTGTGCCCACAGGGCCACCACAGCCTCCATCTTTGTGCTTTCTCTCAGGCAGAAGCCACGCGGGAGCAGGAGACACGGTTTGGCAGCCGGGGCTGGGGCTGGGCCTGGGCCCCGTGACGGAGCTCCACCGCTGTGCAGGAACAGCCATGGGTTGGGGGGAACCACAGCCCAAGTTAAACAGAAGTGAACGTGTTGCCGTGATTGTTTCAGAATCTGTTTTCGGTGCCCAAGCCTTAAGAATGATGGTCCGAGGCTGACCACGCTATTGCTTCCCTCCTCCCTCCGTTGCCTCTGTATGAAACCACTGTCCCCATATCTGCTGTGCATCATTCCCATAAAATAATAGGGACTATTGGCCTCTGCGTATGATTTTACATAACTAGTCTCATGCCACAGATTTTGCACTATGCTTCATCTACTTGCTTTCTTCACTTACGCTACTTACACGATTTCATTAATATAGAGGGAAGCAAAGTGAATGATAATAGCAGTGTATTGTTTTTAAAGATTTTATTTATTTCTTTATTTTTAATTTTTTATTTAGAGCGTGAGCAAGGGGAGGGGCAGAGGGAGAAGAAGAGAGAGAATCTCAAGCCAACTGCGCTTGAGTGTGGAGCCTGACGTGGGGCTCGATCTCACAACCCTGAGATCATGACCTCAGCCGGAATCAAGATTTGGCTGCTTAACCGACTGAGCCACCCAGGCACCCCAGGAGCAAAGCATTTTTTTTTTATTCTAGCAGTACAGATGAGAAGGACTAACTGTTATATATTTGGCACTATGTACTGGGTGAGTTCCAAGCCCTTAGGCATAGTACTGCATGAATCCTGTCTTTGCAGTGATGTGGAGTCTCTCTGATGGCTAAATATGTGTGTGTGTGTGTGTGTGTGTGTGTGTGTGTGTGTGTGTGTGTGCACGTGTATTTAATTCAATGTGCACTGTTCTCTGAGTGCTGTTTTAATATGAGGATGCACATTACTTCATCACTTCAGGAAAACCTTCAGTCATCATCTCTTCAAATTTGCTTCTCTGCCCCTTTTTCTCTTGCCTTCTGCAGTCAATGTGCTTTGGACCTTCTCATTCGATCCTCACATAAGGACACTTTATGTTTACCATGTCCTTAAAATTTCTTCCTTTATTCTGGGAATGTGGACCAAATAGATTTCTCAGTGCACCACTCCTTATTCTGAGGAGTCTAATCTGTTCTGTCTGTCCCAGGAAATTTTAACTTCAAGGACTTTTGATTTCCAGAAGTTCTATTTTTCTGTCACATCTGTTTTTCTTGCATTCAAATATCTTCTTTTTCTTTTATTATAGTGTTGGTTTCTATTTTTTAATTGCTTGTCTTTCAGATTCTTGTTTTATTAATGAGTGTCCTTAGACTTTCACATCTGCATGGTTGTGTCTGTTTCACTGTGCTTAGGATGTTTGGTTTCCTCACACATTTTGTGATTTTTTATTGTGAGCTCAAATTAAGAAGGCCTTCCTCTCCCCAGTCTGTGCCCTGTGGAAAATTTTATATAGTTTGTGTTATTAAAGTGACTTCAAAGCTTTGTGTATTTATTTCTGGTGAGTAAGGTGGTATAAATTTAGAGTCCAAACTCATATGAAGTGCTAGTAGAGACAGATCAATTTTCTTGCTAGTTTTGAGGGTGGATGGGAGATTTATTTTCCCATTCACCTTTCACTGATGATGAGATATTTGGGGTAGTAGTAGTGGTCTCATTTATAATTCCTGGTTTATTTAGGCCCAAGGTCTCACCTCCAGGCCTCAGGTGGGCATTAACAATCAAGATTCTATTGTTTCTGGGTTTAATAAACCCACTGAAGGCCAGGTGCACCATATGTTCACAGGCTTCACCTTCTGGTTTTTAAGTCTTTATTAATTCAAGAGTATACCTTATCCTATCTTTTAAGTTTTGGGTGAAGATGATTCTTCCTTCCTTCCTTCCTCCTTTCCTCCCTTCCTTCTTCCCTGCTCCTTCCTTCCTTCCTTCTTCCTTCCTTCCTTCCTTCCTTCCTTCCTCCCTCCCTCCCTTCCCTTCTTCCTTCCTTTTTTTGCATTATCTTTATCTGTCATCTTATCAGACCTAGGATTGTTAAAACAGGTTTGAATGCTTTTAGCATTGCCTTAGCACACTGAGAAAAAGCAGTTAGAAAAAGTGCAGCTGTTAGAGATAATTAGTGACAGAATCACAACCTCACACTGCCATCCTCCACGTTAGCAAGTCAAACAGGTAGCCAGCATTTTGTAGGATCCATTTGAGTATGAATAGTCTCTATGGAAATGACTTATTTGGCAGAATTTTTACCTTGAGCAGACTTATAAACAAATGCTAGGACCATTTGAGATTACTAACAAGTTAGTGAAGTGCAAACCAGATCGCTAAAGAAATAGGAGCAAAGGGTATGGATGTCATGGTCAGTTTTAGAAAGGAGCATCCAGGCCAGAAGCCTGGCCAGCCAGGCCAGGGAAAGGTGCTTCTCTGGGCCATGTTGGCTAATGAGTCTCACCTGTACCCAGTGTTCTTTTGCGGTCTGTTTTTTCTAAGTAATGTATATCTCCCAACCCCATTTTCTTTTTCTTTTTTTTTTCTTTTTTTTTAAGATTTTATTTATTTATTTGACAGACAGAGAGATTACAAGCAGGCAGAGAGGCAGGCACAGAGAGAGAGGAGGACTCAGGCTCCAGGCTGAGCAGGGAGCCCGATGGGGGCCTTGATCCCAGGACCCTGAGATCATGACCTGAGCTGAAGGCAGAGGCTTTAACCCACTGAGCCACCCAGGTGCCCCCAACCCCATTTTCTACAGAGTACAGACTCTTAACAGGAGACTTTGTCCTCTTTATAAAGTTGAAAATGACAAAAAGCCCTTCTAGTTATTCTTAAGAGAAACTGAGACCAGTGGAACTTTGACCAACTGAGACCACCACAATTTTGCTTTCTAGAGCTGAACAAATGGGTTAAGAAATCCACTTAGGGAACACTTTCTTTAAAAAAAAAAAAGAAAAAGAAAAATACCCAGTGTATTCGTTTTCTATGGCAGCTGTAACAAAGTGCCATCAAGTTAGTGGCCTAAACGTCACAAATTTGTTATCTCACAGTTTTGCAGGTCAGTGGCACAACGTGGGTCTCATGGGCTTCCGTCAGTGTGTCTGCTGTCGTGTCTTCCTTTCTAGAAGCCCAGGAGGGGAATCTGCGTCCTTGCCCATTCAGGTTGTTGGCAGATTTCAGTTCCTTGGTGTTCCTGGCTGTCAGCTGAGGGTTGAACTAGAGGCTATTCATGTGTTTGAGCTCATGGCCCCCTTCTTCCATCTTCAAAGCTGGCATTGGCAAGCGTCTCTCTCACATTTCACTTCCTTCTGGTCGCTTCTGGTGTGGCCTCTCTCTGGTTGACTCTTGACTTCCTCTTCCACTTTAAGGGTCCAGGTGGATAGATTAGACCCAGTGGACAATCCAGGAAAACTCCCCTGTTTTGAAGTCTATACCGCACATATTCAGTGGTTCCAGGGAATAGGACATGGGCGTTGTGGGGGATCATTATTCTGCCTCCCACAATGGCACGATCGAGCGAGGAGAAATGTTATAGACCACGATATCAATTTATCAAGAGAAATCTAATCAATGTTTAAACTCATTTTCTAACTGTTCACCTTTGACCTACTAATCTTCCTATCATCAGTTACACTTTAATGATGACTATGTTATAGAAATGTCTGAATATCACAAGCCAGAAGGGCAAGAAATAAGGAGCTAAAAATGAAAAATAGCGTGTAATCTATAAGTGGAATATGGAAGCATGTTGAGCTAGCCACACTGTTGCCTAGTGCTACATTTCTTGAGTCAGTACGGTCCGACTGCATGAAGGAAACAATGAGTTATTCTGGACCAATCAGGGTCATTCTGGGGAACTTCCAGAATTGGACAAGAAAGGGTAACTATGTCTTTTACTTTGGCTGCAGCCCTTGGTAATGTGAGCCCAATCTACTCATGCTGAGTCTTCTTTCTCAAACAGGAGAGTGATGGAATCCCCTGGGACCCAGTGCACAGGGGATGCCAGGATGAGAGGAAGAGGAGGTAGGGGGTGGGGAGGAGGAGGTGGGAGAAAGCTGGAGCACCAGCAAGAAGACTATGGATTTCTGGACATGGTTGATTCCGAAGCAGATTTCAACCCCTTCTTTCCATCTAAGCTATTCTACCCATGCATCCATCCATCACCCTTGCATCCACCATCTGTCCACACGTCTATGTACTTATTATGTATCATCTATCTCTCATCATCATCCATCATTCACATTTGATCTGGCATGGGTTGTCTGAACCCAAGGGGATTCTGAACTAAGGTACTCAGCCTTTAGCTGAATCCTTATATTTTATAGGTGAAGAACCTGGACCCTAGGGAAGGAAGGCATTTGAGCTGGTTTCCCTGTGACATCAGTGCATGCGTTCTTGCCGACCCTCAAGAGTCATCATGTGCTTCCTGACTATCTCTGTGTCTCTCTGGGCATTTGACTGCTCTTCAACATTTTAATTCAACTTTCCTGTGTTAAATGAGCTTCCCTTGGGAGGAAAAACAACTACAAATAGGCTGTTTGCCTTCTAGGGGGTTTTGTTGTTGTTGTTTTTGAATTTTAAATGTCAAATGGCTATTTGGTTCTGAAACAAGAGATTGGGAAGGGTTCTGCATGGTGACCGGCCCATGGAGCCACTTTAATGGGTTGAGGGGCACTCATGTGTTCTTACTGGGTGAAGGGAATTCAGTGCAAGAAAGGATTTGAGAGAGTCCCAGCAATGCTCTGCTGACCGCTAGCTGTGTGATCGTGGGCGAGGTATTTACATTCTCATTTTCAGCCTCCACATAAGTATGAGGGGGAATAATAACCAAACTTATTTTGCAAAGTTGTCATGGGGGTGTAAATTGTGCCTAACATAGTGTTTACTGCACTAAACACTATGTATAACTGTATAGATGGAAGAGCTGTATAAATGGGAGTTATTATTGCAATTTAACACAAGCAGGAATGTTTAGGACCTCTTTGGAGGAAGGATCGCTTTACTAATGAAGAAATTATGTTAAAATCCTGTCTTGGAAACAGGGACAAAGAACCTAGCTATGTTCTCTCACTTACTGCCTGAGGGTTCAAACTGTACTCATATTTACAAGGGAATGTGCTGGAAATACACGGGGAACCCTTGACGGTACCTGCTGGTTTTATTTCTTTCGAGTACTTCACTTGCAGACATTCTGCACACTGTTTCAACATTTCCACACAACAAAGTTTATTCACTCTGCAGTCCCTAATTAGCTGATTGGGTTAGGATTGGGGTTGTTTTCTGATCTCATCAATATACCATTCGGTTGGAGCCACCAAAGAACATTGAGGGTGATCCTGGAACATCACTTCTGAAGCTGTCCCTTTTCCACTGGGGCACAGAATTTTTGGAGTTACCACATAACTAATTATCATATATATGGGATTTATAAAAAAAAGTAAACAATAGGTAAGAAAAAAACAAAAGTGAAAAACATTTGCCAGAGGTCATTGTAAACAGGGACAAGTGGACCTGCTTTGTTGGATTCTCCTTTGATTGGTTTAGATACAGAATCCCTATCCACGAATGAAGACTCTACTTTCATGGATGAAGGTCCAATACCTTCTGTGCTCCTCTTTTAGGTTTTCATACTAATATCCCTCTCTTAGAAAGAGACCATGCATAAAGTGAGAATATATGCATTAAAGAAACTTGTTTTACTTTGCTTACCCCGTCAGTTCCCAAATTACGGAACAATTCTAGCACCCAACCAATTTTAACATCCCCCAGAAACACAGTTTCATTGAATATTCTTTGGGAAAGCCCAGTAGGCTAGTCTGGGATCATCTGACTAAGCATATGTTAGAGTTAAAAGTAGTAGAATCCATTAACCAAATTCCATTAGAAGCATAAGCCACATGGAGGGCAAAATGAAATCTACTGCAGGAAAAAAAAATGCTCTTTCGAGATTGTAGGAATAGAAGTAAAATAGAAGCCTGAAAATTTCCTGGTCTAATGACCCCGTATATAGTTTCGCAAGTTATATCACTCTCAAGGAATAGACCTAAGTGGGGGAAGCATCATTATGACTCAGTGAAAAGCCAAAATTACAGACCATTATTAATGTAATGTAATTGTACTGCTTGAACTTCTCGGTAACCACAAGGCAAATAAGAGCGATATTCGAAAACACTTTTCACCTACGCTGACAATAGTAAAATATAATAACCTGAATGCTGGGGAAATTGTAGCAGAGCCTAACACTTATATTCCTGGTGGCATGGTAAATCTGTCCAACCATGTTGGAGAGAAGGGGGCAGCAGGGACACCAGGAGCCAGAGGAATCTACATTAAATTTTACTCACTAGGTTTAGATAGAAAGCTTCATTTTAAGGCAATATTCAAAGACAAACAGTGGACAGATGAAACTATTTCTTGCTTTGAGAATTGGTGTGAGTCCTGTTTCTTTAACTTGATGCCCCTCCCTCCCTCCCTCCCTTCTTTCCTTCCTCCTTCCTCTCTCCCTCCCTCTCTTCCTCCTTCCCTTCCTTCCTCCCTCCCTCCCCTCCCCTCCCTTCCTCCCTCCCTCCCTCCCTTCCTCCCTCCCTACCTTCCTTCCTTCCTTCCTTCCTTCCTTCCTCCCTCTTTTTCTTCTTCTGAGAAGAAAATGGCAAACAATGAAAAAGCCAATAGCCAGGAAAAAGTTAAGAAATTATTCTTCAGGTTTTAAAGATATTTATTTATTTACTTATGGAGCAGGAGCAGGGGGAGGGGCAGAGGGAAAGAATCTCAAGCTGACTCTGCCCTGAATGCGAAGCCAGATGAGGGGCTGGATTTCTCAACCCTGAGATCATGACCTGAGCCAAAATCAAGAGTCAGCCATTTAACCTACTGGGCCACTCTACAGCCCCTATTCTTCAGTTTTTAAAGTATGATATGATTATACGAAATCATGAAAGTAGTTTTACGAATGTGGAGAGTTAGAAGAAAAATGTCTTCATTGTGATGACACGTCCAACAAGGAAAAGACAGGAATTTGGATAAAGAAAATGTGTCACAGCTGGGGTTTTTAAGAGCTATCTACTGAAAAGTTTTCTTTAATCGCTTCTCTGATATTATTTTCATATAAAATGCTTAAATAAAAATACAGTGTAGGTATAAATTTAACTGTATAATTGAATACCTAAATATTGATAGCTACCTATATGTTCTGAGTTGTTAAAATTCTTGCCAACACATCAATAAGATGTAGAGAGGACATCTGAACAATTGGTGATTTGAAAGGGTACCATACTCATGTGCTCTTATTTTCATAAATATTCACTTTTTGTAAGTAGCATCCTATCATTTTCTTATCAGGTCACCTTTTCATTGACAGGGTCCTGAATTCATTCATCTGACCAGCATGAATGGTTTGAACTTCCCGAATCAGATAAAAGTAAGATCAAAGAAGAAAAAGCCAGAGTCTCTACCATAAGAAAACTCTTATCTATGTCATTCAATATATATTTTAATTAATATCCTGAGTAACATGAACGATTTACTTTGGTGGAAAGGATTCACAGTAAAAAATGGTATGATATATTTCTCATGGGTGCAGTGTGCAACCCAAACCCGACACAAACGTGGGGTGAGAGGTAAGAACCAGGCTGCAGAAGGGAAACTTTGATTCTCCCCTTAATCTTATTACTTCCTAGTATTTAGACCACGTGACTTGCTGCCCTTCTTTCGCGCTGCCATTTATTCATCCACTAATTCTCCCACTACTCAAATATAGCCAGTGAGGGTACAGAAATGAACGATCTGGTTCCTGTCTTCGGGAGCCTTGTGTTCTAATAAGGGAGATGGAAAATAATGAAAAAGCTTCAGCACAGCTACGACACCAAGAGTCTGAGAAGTTTAATAGGGGCAGGGGGAGAAATGGCTAAGTAGGCATTGATTTCCTTACACCTGCTGTAACCGTGTCCAGTTATTCATGAGGGTGAAACAAGAGGTCTCGCACACATTCACCTTCGCTGTGCAAATGGACTCAACACCTTTATAATCCTAAAGGGTAGTCGGAATGGCTGTTCATAATGGGCCTCCACCCTCTTTGTCTTATCTAGGGTCACTGCAGTCTTGCCCTGTTTCTCCAGGAGCTGGAAGCTGTTCACCGTTCTCTAAACGAGGCATGATTTCTCACCCAGCTGAGCCAGCCAGGCACAAGCTGCGTCCCCTGCCTGGGAAGAGGCTTCCTTCTGTTTCCGACATGAGCCCTCCTGACTCCCTCGGCTCTGTCCTCTGTCTAATGAGCTACTCCTCATGGGGCAGACCCAGTTCAAGCAACACTGGAAAACCTCCTTGGAGCTCCTAATGCAGGCAGTGACCTCGCTCTCTGCACTGCTGGTGCTTTTGCCCCACCTCTGGTAAAGCGCTCCTCAAAGCCACACATCTGTCTCATTCACCGTGAACACCCTGGGGATAGAGATCTTGTCTTTCTCGTTCCCTCATTGCCAGTACCTAGCAACGTGCCTTGGTAAATGTTGCTTATAAAAATGAATGTGTAGGTAAAGAACATATTACTCAATGAAAAAAAGCCAAATACATGAATGAATGATCAAGTTAACGAGTCAGTAAATTACTGAGCAGTGATGGAGGAAATGAAGAAATGTTGGAGTAGTAAATTGTATAGTTATTTAATTAATGAATATATGGATAGGTTATTTAGTAAATGAATAAATAAATGGATGGCTAAGCTACGGGAGCTCATGACCGCTTCTTTCCACATCAAAGAAGAGATGATTTCCTCCATTCTCTTGCATGCCTCCAGGATTTTATTGGACAATAAGCTTTTCACCTTTAACTGCTACATCTCCCATTATCCCACTGCACGTAGGATTTTTGCCTAAAGGATTAAGAACAGCTCACCTTTTAACTATTCTAGACAATTTGCAATTATAATATGTGACAAAGTTACAGTTTTGACAATATTTCACAAACCTTATTTTATGACTAATACGACGATTTAAACACAGCCCCCTGTAAAACACCCAGGTTCCCCCCCACCTCCTTCCAGCTATGCATAATAGAGAAATAACTTTTGGAGTATATTCTGGCGCATACATTATACTCTCTCAGGGTAAATGGGCTTCAGCTGACATTGACTTATTTGTAAGAGACAACATCAACTTAGAAGAAAACAATTTCTGTTATTTCAGTAAAATTTACTCAAATCAAAGCAGGCTTGTAGCTTTTCATTTGCATTAGCCAAAGCGGGAACCCATTAGCTTCAGAAATGGCATGGCATCTGGGGCGGCCACCAGGAGACAGGACACAACTGCACATAATCTCGATGGTGAAGATTGTACGGAGGGCTGATTGTTTGGTATTTTGGACACCTATCTCTCATGCAGCTTGGAGCTTCTCATGAGGATCACCAAATAAATATACCATTAGGTTAAGATTAAGTCTGTCAATACACTTACTCTGCTGGCTGAGTGGCTGATGGAATGGGAACCATGAATTTTGCAATGGTCAACAGATACCGAATTTGTAAGATTCCATCATTACCTCGTTTTTCATGTGAGTAATAAGGCGAGGCCTCCATGAACATAGTGTCCACCAAATTGATTGCAGACATTAGAGAAATTGCAGAAAATAATAATAAACTTTATACGCTGCTTTCACAGCTCAAACCTCCTCCATCCTTCCAGCGTCCTTTATCCTTTCCCAGACCTGTTTCACTTATCTCTGAACAAAATAAAGCGTGTGCTTTAAAAAAATGTGGGAACTAGAGGTAAAGTATCCATTGTCTCATGCCAGCACCTAGGGTTCTAGTCTTCCTCTTTCCCAACACTCCAGGTTTGCTCTAAACACGTTTGCTTCCCTCCTGTGTCGTTTTATATGTTGATATATTGTGTTTAATAAAAGCATTTTGAAGAGCGTCATGGTTTTCAATTATTGTAAGAACCCATGGGCTATTTAATTACATTCCAAAATTTGGTTATTTGCAGTGTTTTTAACTTTCAGTTATTACAAACATCACTGTATTGGTTTTTTTTTTTTTAAGATTTTATTGATTTATTTGACAGAGAGAGAGAGACAGCAAGAGAGGGAACACAAGCAGGCGGAGAGGGAGAACCAGGCCTCCTGCAGAGCGAGGAGCCCGACGCAGGGCTCCATCCAGGACCCCGGGATCATGACCTGAGCCGAAGGCAGACGCCCAACGACTGAGCCACCCAGGCGCCCCCACTGTATTGGTTACTGAGGTGTGTAAAGCTTCTTTCCATATTTTGGATTATGTTCTTAGGACTGGTCTCCAAAAAGGAATCTTTCAGTCTAAGTAGGAGTATTTTATTTATTTATTTTTTAAGATCCTGTTTATTTATTTATTTAGAAAGAGAGAGAGAGAAAGAGCATGGGCCGGGGAAGGGGCAGGAGGAAACAGAATCTCAAGCAGACTCCCCACTAAGTCTGGAGCCCAATACGGGGCTCGATCTCACAACCCTGAGATCATGACCTGAGCCAAAATTAAAACAGGTGCTTAACTGACTGAGCCACCCAGGCACCCCTAAAGTATGAGTACTTTAAAGCATTTTTGTATATTTCTAAACATAAAGAACCTGGATATACTCTAAATACCAGGGAGTGGAGTCTTTCTGGAAACGTCCAGACAGAGCTTGGATGGCCAATTCCTGGAGAGATGTTCTGGTCTTGGAAAGGTGTTCTCCTTCTGGTTGGGTAGCCCAGGTCAACGTAATGTAAAATCACTTTCTGTTCAAAAACCACATCACGCCGGCAGCACACTCTCAATCTTGTATCCAGCACATGTGACCCGCTAAGTAATTTGAAAAGTATTACCTTTCCAAAGAGGCCATAAACAGAATTGGAATCAATTATTTCAACTTTATCCTCCATTAGCACACTTTTTAAGAACTGCAAAAAGTAGCAGAACAGTGGTTGATTTTTTTTTTTTTTTAGCTTGAATTTGATCTGCTCCTTCCTTGGGCCTCTTCGTTGTCTCACGCAGGACATGTCGTGAGTGAGAGACAAAGACACAGCAGTAGATGAAGACGCCCACGTAAGTTATATCCCAGGTGGGGGGCTGTGACAGAAACGCAGAATGACTTGGGCCTTTCAGGAAGTTCTGTGAGTCAGGCCAACGTGGTCAAGACCATTCTGACAAACCCATAGCATGCTTATTGATCTTGGAAGAGAACTCTGTCCTCCTCTCACTTCCCCCAACCGGCACACTGCCCCCCATTTCTGCCGACTCGCCTCCCTGTCTTCTCCCTCACCACGTGCCCCACGCACACGCTGGCCTCTCAGGCCACCCGAGAAGCCCTCAAGGGGACGTTGGAAGGCTGCCTCGAAGAAAAGAAAACTGTGTCGGAAGAGAGGAACAGTGAGGAAGTACTGTTCTCTTTGAGCAAACTCAAGAATTTTTGGAGAGGGAGACGGAGCTGCGCTATTTCTGTGGCTACACATGGAGAAAGAGAAACAGAAATGACCGAAGGGCATTCTAACGGGAAGGGCTGTCCATATGGGGAACACGCCCCGGAAGGTAGTGAGGTGGAAGCGGATATTGTAACTTACTGGAAATGGACTAGATGTTGTGTTACTAAGTAGAGGGAAGTAGGTCAGTTCGGTCCATTAGATTTTATAATTGTAGGATGGAGAAGGAAATAGGGAGCTATTGAATTTTAGCTCCTATTATCCCAGCCCAGACGGGAGAGCAACAATGTGACCCGTAATTACGATAATTGTTCAGATGGACTTATAAACGAACCAAGATAGTTCTTTTGAAAAGAGCTTTTAAAAGTGAAAACATTTCCCCAATACACATTTTCTAGTCCGCTTGGCTGTCCCCTCCGGGCTCAGAAAAAGAAACCCAGGCAGTGGAAGTATGTTTAGCAATTGGGCCTCTTCCCAGGTTGTGAGACGTTGAGCAAAAATCCAGAGTTATTATTAGATCTAAATGGAGGCTTTTGTCAAAAGGCCTCTTGAACTGTTAGGAAATCAGAGTGCAAATTGATAATGACACACAACACATCCCCTTCTGCCGAAGGCCGCTGAGATACCCCAGAAAGAACTCGCGTGGTCTCCTGCCAACAGCATGTTGCTCAACACTTGTCCTTCTCCTAAGTCAGCCTGACAACTGCATTCTTCTCTTCCTTATAAGAGGCAAAATGAGATGGATTAAAGAGGATGTTTGAACGGAGACCATTAATTTCCTTGCAGTGTGTATTCAAGTCAGATCCCTTTAGAGGAGCCTTTTGTGGTTTCATAAAATTACAACTTTGGTTATTCGGCTGCCTCTTCCAAAGCATAAATTTGGCTTCTAAAGAAAACGTACTTCATAGAAGAAAGGAAAGAAATGAGTATGTAGTTATCTTAAATATATTCATTTTATATAATAGTTCTGTTATGCAAAGAAACAATTACAGTATTAACTCCTTATTAATAAAAGAAATCATAAAAAACAGTCTTCATAAAACTTAGAAGGTTGCTTTGACTTCTATTTGAAAAAAAAAATAATAAAGAAGGTTTTTCCCTAACAGTTTATGAATGCTTCAAAATACTTTTTTAAATAGTCAGGTTTAAAAATAAGTGTTGGTCTCTTTTCTAAAACCATTGCAATACTTTAAAAAAAAAAAAACTTTTTTCAGGGGTTAGGTGAGACCCTTTCAGGGAGGAAATGCATGCGTGTGATGTCTTGCAGGGAAATTGGAGAATGGATGGCTTCACCTGCTTGTCTGACCATTTCTGGTCCATTAGCTTCCCTCAAATATGCGTTATAGTTGTGAGTGTAGCCCACAGTTCACGGAACGGCAATGTTTTTTCAGATTCCTCTTTGCAGCCCATTTCTGTGCTCCAAACTCCTAGCACAGTACCTCACACCACGTGGCAGGAAGTCCATTTTATTTGATGAAGACTTAAATGTCATGCCTGGAAAAGGGGAGAGTCTTACTTTGCTCCGAGGGTTAGACAAACTTTTGGTTGATTTGAACTTGTAGAAAATGAAATCCAATTTCTAACATTGAAGAAAGACAGCTTGGGTTTTTGGAGACAGAGTGATATTTTTAAAGACGCCCTTACGAATGATCTGCAGCTTTATCTCTAGGCCCCCTGCTGGGTGACCTTGAGCAGTTGTCTCCATTCTCAGCTCTCTATTCTCTACTGAGCTTAGCTTTTCTCAATGCCCGCTGTACATTGGAATCACCACTGGAGATTTTTTAAACAGCCATGCCGGGGGCCCACCTCAGACCAAATACTTCAGAACGTCTAGTAGGCATGGCCCAGCTGTGTATTTTTAAATGATTCTCCAGACGATTCCAAAGGGAAGCTGGGATTAAACCTTGGCTCTAGGTCAGCACCTCTCAAACTTCAGTGGGATGGAATGACCTGGGATCTTGTAAAAATGCAGAGTCTGATCCATCAGGTCTAGGAATTCTGCATCTGAAGCAAGAGCCCAGGTGATGCTGGCTGGCTTTGCTGCACTTGGAAGATCTAGAACTTGGGAGCTCATAAAACATGTGAAAGGCCCCACCGCAGGCCCACCAAGTTGGATCCTGTATTTCAAAGAGTGCTAGGTGATTTGTAACACATCAAAGTTTGAAAATTACTGGTGTCGATAATCCATAATAACCCCTTTGGCTCTAAAATACAAGGTCTTTCAGGGTTTGGCCTCTGCCCACTTCCATCTTATCTGCTTCCCATCTCCCTGTGCTTACTACACCCCGACATTTGAGACTCCTTGGAATCATAAATAAGTGTATTGCTTTGTCTGACTTCCGGCCTTTGCACTCCGGGGGCGTCATTCCCATTATAGTGAAAAAATGTTTCCATTTTACCTGCTGATTTTCTATTCTTCCTTCAAGATTTAGGTATCAAGTCCTCCAAGGAAGTTATATTTAGTATTCCTAACAATCACACAGCTCTAGGTTAGGTGCTAACTCCGCTGTACTTCCTCATATTGAACTGAAATTACCCGCTTGACTACCCATCTAGAACGTAAATTTCTGGAGTGGCAAAAATACATCTTATTGAGTTTTTTTTCTATCTATCAAGTTTCCTGGTAGATAATATACATTTCTATTTCTTTTTAAAAATATTTTATTTATTTATTTTAGAGACAGAGAGCAAGTGGAGAGAGGGGCGGAGAGGGAGGGAGAGAGAATCTCAAGCAGACTCTGAGCTGAGTGTGGAGCCTGACGTGGGGATCAACCTCACGACCCTAAGATCATGACCTGAGCCGAAACCAAGCTGGACACTCAACTGAATGAGCCCCTCAGGCTCCCCCACTTCTACTTCTTAATGTCAATTCTAATTAGGATGGAGATCTCAGTAGGTCCTTCCTATCCATCTGTTCTTTCTGCCATGAGTGTTAGTAACAGGATCAGTTCAGGAGTAATTCAAGATGAATGTCCTACCACAAACTAAATCTGTTGTGTTATAAGGAGATATTGGAACACGTGAGCTCTCGAAGGCTCAAGAACCCCCAGAATAAAGCAGTTTGGTGGGCTATCTTCAGTAATGGTACCAGATGAGTGAGAAGGGCATTTACTCACTGGATTTCTGTGCATCTTGTTTTTGACATTTATCAAAGCTGACGTTGTTTCCCAAAGGCCAAGGGAGGAGAGATGGAACAGATCGTTTTCATTCTCCTGGTGTTCTCTTGGTTGTTTCCCAGGCTAACTGAGAATAATTTGCATCCTGTCCAGGCCCCATAGTTTCTGGTTGTTAAAGAAAGACTCATGGGTATTGCCAAAGTGCCCCGAGACCTTTACTCAGTGTAGTGTGACCTGAAGGATATGGGAAATGTGGGAGGGCCTTTTACTGTGATTTTCTCCCTGTGGCCCACAGTGGAAGTGTCCTGTGAAATAACAGGAGACACCAAGGCTGCATTTGGTCTCAGCTTAGTTTTGGATTCAAACTATGTATATGTATTAAATTCAGTGAATATCTGTGAGGTGTCTCCTCTGTATCAGACTCTGTTAGACGTTGGGGAGGCTTTATCTTCCAGGAGCTCCCTATTACAGATAAGGAGGACCATGCAGCTAAGTGTTATCCTAGAGAATAAGATGCCACAAGAACAGGGACGAAAAGACAATTAACTTTTTTGCATACGTTGCAAAAAGATAACAGGGGTTAGTATATCAAGGGAAACTAAGAAAATGGAAGAAATACTTAAAATAGAAGGAGGAGAAAGAGCTTTCTAAGTAGGGCACTAGCTGAGTCAAAGAAGGCAAAAATACCATTTTAGGCCATATTGTAGCACTAGAATGAAATTTAATAATGCACAATCTTAAATACAAATGTTTGTCTCACTCGTATAAATTTTTAAAAATATTTCAGGGTATTATCCAGTCATTATTTGCTGATAATCTGAATAACACTATGGTATACCAGAAAGTCCAAGAAAACGTCAGAGGTAAAAGTGAAATTAATACCTAAAATATGATTATGAAATGAACTTTAGCTCAACTTGAATTAAACGTGGCTAAGATGAACCAGCATCTCGGACATTTGGACGTTATTTCGTGAACTATTTGTGGCTGAGCATGAGGTTTGTTCCACTACACAGAACTGGCCTTTCCTGGGAGTATCACCAATCTGGAATTACATTAAGCGAATTCTCAACCAGGTTCTTGTGGGTCAGGCAGACAACGTGAATGTATATTTTTGAATTTGGGGGGAAGGCATTCCCCTGCCTCAACCTAGAGTCAAGTGTGATCCATTTTAGTGTCCCTAGGTTCCCTTAGAGTTTTTGTTTGTTTCAATTCTCTCCATTCCCTGAGCACCTCTTTTTGAGTGTCGGCTACTTAGGTGGGTCCATCTTGGCTTACGCACCAATCATAAGGTATTAGCAGATATGCCAGCACAGGCTCTCTCCGATGTTTTGGTAGCCCTCCCACAGTTTTTGGCATCATTCGGTACCCATACCTATATAATCCATATCTGTGTCTGCATCTATGTAATCTATATCTATATTCTTTCAAGATATTTTATTAAGATGTTTAGTTAATGTCTCGGTTTCTATTGCCATGGAACAAATAACCCTGAAATTTCTCTGAAATAAGAGCAGTGGTAGATTCTAGAGATGATCTTGTCTTGTACAGATGACTTTTAGTGATTTATTTAAAAGCAAAAACAGATGACGATTATACTGACAAAAATAAGGTGGAAATACTAATAAAGTAGGAACTAAGACACGATGTATGTCCATCACTGAAATGTGCTTGTGCTTAGAGATAGTAGGGTTATCCCTGGCCTACTTTCCTGATTCTCTGCTGATTAGTGGGGCCCCCTGGCAGGCACACAGACGGAAGCTGGAGAAAAAGGTAGGGCCTAGTCAAAACAGAGAAGAGCTTAAGGTAAAGAACAAGCTGCTGGTCTTGACCTCATTGAAATAAGTTAATCAACAACTTTACACACACTGAATTCAAATTTCGGAGAGGATTTTGGAGAGGGAGTGGGCGGGTCCCTTTTGCAACAACATTTATAGTGATTACCTTGAGTGAATCAAGAAGTAAAACAGGTGAGGGTTTCAATGCTAATTGGAAATAGATTTGCATCCTAACTTGGCAACTAGCCTTGATTAACTCACATTGTTAAAATATTTTTCAAAGATGAAGGGAATGATTTAAAAAAAGGGGGGGGAAGGAAAAACAAAAAGTCATGACAAGACACACCCTTATGAAATTTCAAACACTAGAATAAAGAGATCCTGAAACCATCACAGGAATGAAAATTAACAGGCATTGGATTTCTCACTAGTAACACAAGATGCTAGAACACAATGGTGTAATTCTTTCACAGTTCCGAGGGAAAACATTTTCAACGTTGAACACTATAGTTAGCTTTGGTGGAAACTTGTGGTTTCCTACTCAGCAACCATTTTTTCTCTTCCTGTTTGTAGGTCCATCTCTAGTTCTGTTGCGTGTCTGCTGAGCAGAAATATGCTGAGGAGGGAAGGCCCCTTGCGCAGCCATGGAAAATGAATTATTGGTCTAAATCAGTTATGACAAAAGCATTCCTCTTTGCTATTGATTATTCAAAGTGTGGGACTGTCATGTAGTCCTAACAAAGGAATGTTCTGGGCCTCTGAAAACAGCTGTTTTCCTGATAGAAAGATAGAGGTGTTGGAGAAGGTCTCTTTTCCCTAGCAGTCCATCTTCCTGCCTCGAACTCAGTGATTTGAGGATATTATGCTTGGATCTGTGTCATCCATCTTGTGACTACAAGGTAATAAGCCAACACACCGCTGGTGGCCAAGGAGAATAATGGAAAGAGCCTAGGTCATTGATAACATTGTTTAGCCACTGCACCAAGCCTGGTACCACCTACCTCCAGATTTCCTGTTATTTCAGATAATCAAGGCTACTTTTCCCTTGAGCTATTGTAGGGATGGTTTGCCACTTACAGCAGAATGGAAACAGCTATTAGATATTGACCTGCACTGGTGGAATAAAAAAGAGATGTTTAAATATGCTATTTAATAATGTTAAAAGCAACCAGCAGAATAACTAAGAACCACATTTGGGGATTTGGTGGAGAAGAATAGTAGTGTCAATGAGCAAAATCTTCACTTTTATGTTGGAATATCTCACACAATCCTCTTGTCCCCTATTTGTCTTCCAAACCCCATCCGAGATTGTCCCTGACTCTGTGAAACATTCCCAGCCACCTGCCGTCCTTGCTCCTCGCTGCACTGGTTAATAACTGTGTGCCCCCTCCGTAGCATCATTTTATTCATCCACCTACTCAACAATACTCTGGAGGGGTGATTCTGTCCCAGGCTGTGCTGTAGATGCTAAAAATACAACTGCGAAAAAGGCATGACATACACGGTCCCTCTTCTCATGGAACGGACACTTTATGAGGGAAGAAAAGAATTAAAGATCTGATTACAAAACTAGATAAGGAATTAGAATTGAGATGGGGGCTATGAAAGAGACCCGTAGGAAGCAGGGAGAGTATAGACACACAGGCGTGGACCCAGTTTGGGGAATCTAGGGAGGCTTCCATGAGGAGGTGACATCGGAGCTGCCCTCTGAAGGATGATAGACATGAAGTAGATGAAAGGGTGAGGGTGTGAAGAATTGAGCAAGGTATGGGGAGCGTGGTACAAGGCAGGAAGGAGTCTACCGTCAAGAGGAGAACCTCTGTGAAGGTCCCATGCTGTTGCAATGTGGGGAGAAGCTCAAGACAACACTGGTGAGGGGCACCTGGGTGACGCCATCAGTTAAGCCTCTGCCTTCAGCTCAGGTCATGATCCCAGGGTCCTGGGATTGAGTCCCTCATCGGGCCCCTTGCTCAGCGGGGAGCCTGCCTGCTGCCCCCACTGCTTGTGTCCTCTCTCTCTCTCTCTCTCTCTCTGTCTCTCTCTGACAAATAAGTAAATACAAATCTAAAAAAAAAAAAAAAGACAACAACACTGGTGAGGGAAGCAGGGGTGACATCATATAGGGCCTTGAGACCACGTTATGGGTTTTGTCCTTTTCAGAGAATGAGGAATCCACTGACGACTAATCTCAGTGAATTTTGTTAGTGAGTGAGGTGCAGCCTATGGATCAAATCCAGCCCGCCACCTGTTTTTACAAATAAAGTTTTATTGGAACATAGCCTTGCTCTTTGTTTGCCCACTAACGATGTAATGGCAGAAGGGAGTAGTTGCAACAGGCATTGTATGGGATGCAAAGCCTAAAACATGTTTTCTTTACAGAAAATTATTCTTGGAATAGATCATCCTATGAACAACGCAGAGTACTGCTCATGCTTCTGTGCTAGCACCTACTGGACTAAGACCATCTGTATACCTACTAGGTTTGCCCATTATTATATTGTGAGCTGATTTTGGAACAGGAACTATATTCATCTTAGTTTCTCTAATTTCTAATACATTATTGGTACGATGAACAACTCATTGGTTGAATCAGTTCTGCTCATTTACCTCATAGATCCTCTAGACCAGCTGCTAATTTAACTGATTTGAAAACTAAGATGAAGGGAGTTTATGGGACCTCCCCCCAAACACTCAACAAGTTATCATCCATATTGGGTATCAAATCCTGACCTCTCGGCTATCATTCTTGCCATCTCTGTTCTTACTTTGATTCAGCTGCCCAAATAATTTGAGTATCGCTAGAACCAGGAAATTGGAGATATGTATCTACTTATAGAGTCATACTCTGAGAACCACGATGACTCACTGAGGAGGAAAACGTGCCCAGGAACTTTGTCTAAATCTGTGTTGTCATCTTTCTATAGAGCAGAGGTTTGTGCGTTATCTTAGCAAGCTGAGCTCGATGCAATCGCCCGGAAAGCTCTGCGGATTCTGTGAGGACTCCTACATGGAGGTCAGGGATGCGGAAGGCTCCGTATTGCTGTTCCATATGCCTGTTTGCCCTTCCTATTAGAAGGCTGGAAATATAATTAGGAGACAAGCACCACAGATGCTGCAGTTTACAATAACCAGAAGAAACCACCGAAACGGGTAAGACATGAAAGGATAATTTTGCTTATACAAAATAGCAGACTGCAAACTAAAACCAAGAAAAACAAACAGGCAGATGGAAAGAGCGGGGACGGCACTGGCACAGCTGTGAGCGGATTTAGACACCCAGATGCAACATAATTTGGGGGGATGGGTGGGAGAGGAAGAGAATCTGAGGGAAAAAAAAAAGAAAAGAAACAACCGAGATACAAAAAAAGACACTGGAGAAGAATGAGTTTCTCATCTCTCCACCTGCAGGTCAAACTTTTTCACACCCCCCTCCTTGGACCCTGGTGGCCGAAAGTCATTTCCTGGGGGGGAGGGGAGGAGGGGACCCAAGGGCAGAAAAGATAAACAGGCGCCCTTCCTCACAGAGAAGGCAGTGGCAGTAAAATCAACAGCTCTGATTGCAGTGGAAGAAGAAAGACATAGCCATTACCCAGAAGAGGGCGAATAGTCGCGTTTGGTCTTATTATTAGCAGCATTATTTAGATAAGAGCACACGCGCGTGGCTCCCTTTCCAGATAGAGTCCCCGCACGGGGAGGGCCAAGAAAGGGAGAAGCCCTGGGCTCAGAGTTTCGACAGATGCCTTAACCACTGTCATGGAAACTGCAGACATCCTCGTGCTTAGCCCCCCTCCCCCAACACCGCCAGCGATGTATTGTCTTCTCTATTTTTAGGGGTTAGGACACTGAAGGTAGGAGGTAAGATTTAAACCTAGAACTTTATGATAACCTAGATAATCCAACCACTTACAGGCCAACACCAACCAAAGCCACCAGAAGAAGCACTTCTGTTATGTCAAACCAAACGGGACACCCAAAGGGAGTGACAGTGTGTTCTTTAACAAATGGTGCCTCAGCAGAGAAGTTTCCATTGCCGAGAAGAGACTTGGCCAACACGTGCTCTGCTCCGCCGTGCAGTCTGAGCCCTGTGATTTCATTTCTCTCCAAATGCTCATCATTTTCCTTCTTTTTTCTTTTTTGTACCATTGGCTGTTTATGCTTTTTACTCCCACTGTACTGTGAGCCCCTGGAGAACAAAACTTGGGCATCATTCATCCTTATATTCCCAGAACCGGAAAAAAACCCTGCTCCTCCTTAAGGCTGCTGCATGGCCCAGCTTCAGGGCCCCCACAGCCACGGGTGTCGGCTCCCCACGGAGCAGGTGGTCGGCGAGGGGTGATGAAGGCATGGTTCTCTCCAGTCAGCTTCCAAGAAGTTCCCCATCACAGGGGACATCTCCCTCCTCTGGGTTCTCAGGACACTCTATTTGACGCCCCCTTCCCCCATCCCTGCTCCTTGACACCCTCTCATCACAGTCCCATGGCCCAGCTGGCCTTCGTCCCTAGAGCTGTTCATGCCCAAGCTGGTTTCCCCTCAGGTTCCTTGAAGCGGGCTGGTCAAGTGATATGACTACATATTTTGAACAAAATGTGATTCTTTTCTAAAGAAGATTACCTTATTTCGTGGCTTATAAATCTTTCACACGTCGTCCATGCTCAGTGATGTCTTGTCTTCGCTGTTGATTCCTTTATCCCCTCCTGGAACTACAGGACCAGCAAGGAGCTGGGCTCCTGGGCCCAGGCTGCGAACGGCTTCCTGAGGGCGACGGGGCCTCTCTGCCTGCTGCCACAGGAAACGGGGCAGAGTTCCCACATCTTGGAGGATACATCTCTTCATGAGAAGAAAGAAACTGTAGTTCTGCATTCCAGCTCCTGGGCTTTCACACCAGCTATTTTGGGGAAGGGGGAAGCCGGTCTCACAACACTTTCCCCAGAGAAAAGATGCCAATGTCAATGTCAGCCATTAGGAAACGTCATTAAAGCAGATGAGAAACGGGCTGTGGACATTTTTATGAGCCCAAAATACTCTGGTTGGAGATTTTATGGAGACCACAGGAAACCAGAGAGACAATGACATTCATACCCTTTTTTAGAGTCTGGTAAGAAGCAATTTTTGTGTGTGTGTGTGCTCAACAGAGTATGTTTTTGAAAAGGAAAGCTACTGTTGAAGGCCATGTCAAAGCAAGCCTTATTCAGAGAGCCTGTGGATCCCTTAGTGATAGAATGCGCCAGGCCAAGTAGCTGTGGGCTCAATGCCCAAATCCTTCCAGGATTGCAGAGAAAATCCTTCCTTTTGATTCCAGGATACTCTGGAATGCTGTTCTGCATTAAGTCTCTAGGGTTCCAACAGTCTACCTGTAATTGCTATATATTCATTTTCTTCTTTTTTCATATGAAAAAATGAAGCTCGGAAAGGTTGAGGAACTTAGACAAACACAGAAATGGTCAGCAGTGGAATCAGAACCTGACGGTACATTTTCTCTGTTACCACGTTGCCTCTTTATCCAGGCCCAGAGGTGCAGATTTAAAGCAGGGATAGGAAAAATGCTGTGCCTGTGCAATTGTTCCCAGATGAAGTCTCCCGGGGTCTTAAGTTAGGTCTAGTAGCTCAGCAGAGGTATTTTTCTCTGTAAATCAGCAGTTGTGCCTTTAAGGTATTGATCCACACGATGAAATAGGAGGGAGGTGTGCAAATTCCTGGCAGTTTGCTTTCTGCCTTTCCAGTATTGCAATTGTGTGTTTTCCTGGAGTCCCACAAGAGGGAAGGGGCAGATTATCCAGAATATTCCTGAAATGCACAGCTCTCCTATTCATACTGACATCTTGTGGCAGTCCGGTATTATTGCAGCCTGCATTGCCTCGTGAGCTGAACCTTCAATTTCACCAATATTTATTTTCCTCTTCCATGCAGTAATTGGACCGAAGTTACTAAGCACCTGGCAGGTGCCAGGCACTGTGCTAAGCACTTGGGGGCATTCAGACATACTTACGGAAGAACGGTGGCCTAGACCATACCGGAACCTTTTATAACAGCACGACCCTGATAAACAGAGCTACAGATCAGTGAGCACCTGTCATGCGGGTTACCAGGGGCTCCGTACTAACCCTACTATCCGTTCTGCATTTGTTATCCCAGTTAATCTTCGCAAGGAGATTACTCACCTATCTGGTGAGCATTCTCACTCACAAGTCAGATTTGAGGAAACAGAACCCAGAGAAGTCATTTAAATCATTCAAGTTTAAAAAGCTCATAAGTTGGGGCGCCTGGGTGGCTCAGTCGTTGGGCATCTGCCTTCGGCTTCAGTTGTGGTCCTGGGATCGAGCCCCGTGTTGGACTCCTTGCTCAGTGGGAAGCCTGCTCCTCCCTTTCCCACTCTCCCTCCTTGTGTTCCCTCTCACTGTCTTTCCCTCTGTCAAATACACAAATAAATTTTTTTTTAAAAAAGCTCATAAGTCGTGAAGATAGTTTTCAAACCCTGATTTCCCGTGTCTCAAACCCAGAGCTACACATTCTGTGACCAAATAGCAGGTAGAGACAGAGTGAGTCCAATGGTGAGGTAGCATTTGAGAGGGCCTTAAAGAATGGCTGAGTTTTTATGGAAAGAACCTAGATGTCTATCAACAGATGAATGGATAAAGAAGATGTGGTATATATATACAATGGCATACTATGCAGCCATCAAAAGAAACGAAATCATGCCGTTGGCAACGACGTGGATGGAACTAGACGGTATTATACTGAGCGAAATAAGTCAGAGAAAGACAATTATCATATGATCTCTCTGATATGAGGAATTTGAGGGGCAGAGTGGGGGGTCGTGGGGGCTAGGGAGGGAAAAAAATGAAACAAGATGGGATGGGGAAGGAGACAAACCATAAGAGACTCTTAATCTCACAAAACAAACTGAGGGTTACTGGGGGGTGGGAGGGTAGGGATAGGGTGGGTGGGTTATGGACACTGGGGAGGGTTTGTGCTATGGTGAGTGCTGTGAAAGGTGTAAGCCTGATGATTCACAGACCTGTATCCCTGAGGAAAAAAAAAAAAAAAGAATGGCCGAGTTTGTTTTATGCGATTTAGGCCACAGAAATAAAGGGTTATCAGACTTTCCACATGTCTAGTGGTTAAAGTCGGTTCAATTCAATTTACTTCTCCAATAACAACAACAACAAAATAACAAAAAGCCCCACTATTAACATCATTGTGCACATGCTTCAGCTGGTTTTCTTGTGCAAACTTATAAATACATGAATATATAAACAACGGCAACAATAAAAAAGAATCATACTGTATGTACTTCTTGGTAATCTGCTTATATGAGCAAAATCATTAGATTTCTACTGCTGTACACTAAATTATCAGAAACTTAATATCTTAAAACAACACTCATTTATCTCATGGTTCTACAGATCAGAAGTCTAGGCAGGCTCAACTGAGGGTACCCCAAGGGCATAGTCAAAGTATCAGTGGGACTCGGCTCTCCCCTGAAGGCTCTCTGGCCGAATCCACTTCCAAGTTCATTCAGTTGGCAGAAGTGAGTTCTTTGTAATCGCAGGACTGAGGACTTTGTGGTTTTGCTGGATGCTGACCAGAGATCCTTTCTTACTGCCTACAGGCTGCTGTCAGGACCTTGCCAGTGAGTTCTCCATCTCACCAACAGAGAACATCTTTCTTGTGGAGTCTCCCCAGCCTCTCAATCTCCCTAATCTCTTCTGCTGGTATAATCTGGAGAAATCCCTTGATATTTAATTACGTGAGCCCCACTTGGAGGATCTCCCCTAGCTTAAGATTGACTGATTAGTAACCTTAATGACATGGCAAACTTCCTTTTGCCATAAGAGTAATTTGTCATGGAAATGCCACCTGGGGCCATATTAGAATTCTGCCTGCTGCATTTAACAAGCATTCTTTCTACATACATTCATTGAGAGTCTGCTCCATGCTGGACACTAGGCTCCAGAGCCATGTTTCTATATTGTGGGATATGACTTTGCTTTTTTTTTTTTTTTTCCATTGATGGGACTGTGTAATCCCATTGTATACATACACTGTAATTTAAGTAAATAATTCCAATATTGGGCAATTTAGGTTCTTTTCCAGTTTGCATTTATAAACAACACTGCAATGGACATTCTTTTGCACTGTTATCAGATAGGTGCCTGAAGTAGAAGGTATGGGTAGAATATAGGATCTTGGTACATAATATCAAATTGTTTCTTGGAAAGCCCCTACCAGCCAACATTCCTGCCAATTTTTTTTCATCTTTGTAAATCTTTCTAGGGAGACTGAACATTTTATCCTATATACATATATTTATAATTTTATAACATTTTAGGTTGTTTCTGTTCAGCCCTTTGTCAATTTTTCCACTAGGACTTTTTTTTCTTTTTATCATTTTATTAGATATTTAAATATTTAATGTATTAACTTCACTGTCTTACACAGTGCAGATTTTATCTTAGCTCATTGTCTTGTCATTTCGTTTATGACACCTTTTGATAGAAGGGATTTTTTTCAATCTAATTTATTCATGTCTTCCTTTATGGCTGTGCTTTTGGAATAATAGTAAAGTCTTTTTCAGCCCCTTACATAAGCATGCATGTATATTTTCTTTGAATACATTTTTCTTATGAATATTTTTAGCCCAGCCCTAAATTAAGAATTTTAGGTTATTTTTTCAAAAGTGTAATCAGTTGCTCTGCCATTGTCCTAGGAATACACCAAACATTTCAATGTGTCTATATGTGTACAAATTCTTTGTTCTCTTCTGAACTTCCCATAGAGTTTGGCTGCTCTGGCTCTCCTGGATAAATAACCCCACACTGGTTCGATTGCTATCAGCTCTATGACGTTTTGAGCTTGAAAAGCTAAGTCCTCCTTCATTATTCTTCTTTAAACTAAAAAGCTTTAGAAGCACAATGAATTAACTTCCCATGTCCCTGTGTTCTTCTCTCAGCCCCAGTTAAAGATGCCCTGAGAGGGACACCCGGGTGGCTCCGTGGTTAAGGGTCTGCCTTCAGCTCTGGTCATGACCCCGGGATCCAGGGATCGAGTCTCGCATCGGGCTCCTTGCTCAGCAGGTAGCCTGCTTTTCCTTCTCCCTCTGCCTGCTGCTTCCCTCCTTGTGCCCTCTCTCATTCACTCTCTCTCGGACAAAAAATAAATAAAAAGTGTTAAAAAAAAAAAAAAAAGATGCCCTAAGAGTATCTGTTGATACTTCTTCCTCTCTTTTTCACTTCCTAACCTTCTACCTCCAAAAATTACTTCTACCACACTTATTTCACCCTCCTTTCTTTCTTTTTTTTTTTAAGATTTTATTTATTTATTTGACACAGAGAGAGAGATTACAAGTAGGCAGAGAGGCAGGCAGAGAGACAGGGAGAGGAGGAAGCAGGCTCCCGGCCGAGCAGAGAGCCCGATGCGGGCCTCGATCCCAGGACGCTGAGATCATGACCTGAGCCGAAAGCAGAGGCTTTAACCCACTGAGCCACCCAGGCGCCCTCACCCTCCTTTCTTAAGTACATCAACTTTCCTCTCCCAGGCTCCTACTGACTTGGTCCTGATTGGGGTCTTTGTCTAATTGTTGAGAGACCTCCTGAACAGTTTCGTTTGTCTTCAGGCTTATCCAACCCAGTCTCCACCACAATCTTGTCTCAGTGGCTGATGTGGTCCTATCTCTGCCGTGTAGGAAATCTTCAACTGTCCCCCCCATCACCTGTGACTTCAGGTAGGAGCTCTTTAGTCCAAAGACGTTGTATTTGGCTCCTCATCTGTTTTTCCAGCTGCACCTCCCTTGAGATGTGGCCTCGCCACTTCCCTCTGCCTGCTCTCCCCTGTCCCCACAGCAGGCTTCTCTGCCTCACCTTCACCTCTTTCCCTCTTTCTGGCTGTAGTCTTTTTTGCCTGCTCTGCCTTCCACGTTGCTCCAGCTTCCCGTGCTGACGAACTAACACTTGCCTCTCCTGTAAGACTGAGCCCCGACTTTAACTTCAAGAAGCATTGTGTGACATTTCCCAGGTTTCTTCCCCTCAGATTTCACTTCAGACCCTACCTCTCGTTTTCCCAACCACAGGGGGAGCAGGTTAGTGGTTTTATATTCCCACATGATTACTGTTACTTCTCCACAGAATATTATCATTTTCTATTTTTAAAAGATTTTATTTATTTATTTGACAGAGAGATAGAGATCACAAGTAGTCAGAGCGGCAGGCGGAGGGAGAGGGAGAAGCAGGCTCTCCACCGAGCAGGGAGCCCGATGCAGAGCTCAATCCCAGGACCCTGAGATCATGACCTGAGTCGAAGGCAGAGGCTTAACCCACTGAGCCACCCAGGCGCCCCAACGTTATTTTCTATGTAGGTGCTTGTTTTTGATAAATATAAATTTCATGAAGGATCAGGTCACATCTCATGGATATATGAATTTACAGCCCCTGACAGACTCTAAGCATAAAAAAACCTAATACATAGATAAACTCACACTCTCTCTATAAAAACTCTAAAGCTATTTAAGTTTGTATAACACACCTGCCAAAATTTATCGTCTTTGCTCACCCCTTTCTTCGGTATCCTCTCTTCTAATTTCATACCTTCTGTTTTGATCACGGCCTGTAAAACCAACCCGAACTCTGCTTTAAAGGACAGAATGATCCTTTGGGGGAAATTTTGCCTTACAAGGTAAGCAGAGCTCTCATGGATTTTGTAAAGCCTTTTCCTCCCCTTGCAAAAGTTGGAGTCTCAGACCTAAAGGAACCAGGACATTTTTCTTCTTCTAGGCTGTCGAGTCCCTTTATGACCAAGTTTCCACGTGTTCGCACTTCCTGGAGCCCAGTGGTTGCAGTTGCGGGAAGACGAGTAGGAGCTTTCATCAAAAACGTGCTGCCTGGCTCTGTAGACCTCTCTGAAATTAACTTCACATGTTATCCAGGTTGCTATGGAAACCAGCATGTCAGATCAGCACAAAATAAGATAAAGATTTGGGAGACACCACGGATGCTTTGGGAGACACCACGGATGCTACAACCTCCTTTCCAGTCTCTCTGGTTCTTTGCGCAGACGTGTGTGTGTGTGTGTGTGCGCGCCCGAGTGTGTATCTGAAGGAGTGCTTCGTGTCAAAAGCCACGTTGTCCCTTTTTCGCCAAGTGCACGTACCTTTCTACCCTTCTCAGAGTGGGAGCTCCCCAGCTTCCACGGATGGGGTCCATCCCATAGGCAGCCCAGTCTGTGAGGCCCCAGGGAGAGCTTAAATCTTTCCTATCAACCTCTAAATGGAGACTCCGGAGAAGAAATAGTTATGGAAGAAGAAATAACCCACCATCGGTCCTGAGGACTAAGCCACATTCCACAGAAAAGAAAAGAAAAAACCATGGTCGGTGTTTTGCTAATGTCTCCGCTGTTAATACGGGGCTCCAGTCCAGAGCCAGGGAAAACATTTCATTCAGACCCCGGAGGAGGAGGCTCTTGTAAAAATCCTTGTTTCAGCTGGGTCAGGGAACCCACTCAGGCAGCGCGCTGCGAAATGTTTCCAACGGTAGGAATTCCAGCTGGAGGCTGTAGTTCCTTTGGCCCCTAGTTCGGAATAAGGTATGAAAGGGTGAGAAAAGTTGCTGCTCAATGTTCACTCAGGCTTTCATTCACTAGGATGGCGAGACGGGCGGAGCCCTGAGTTCTGGAATGTTCTCAGCTGCTTCGCAGATACCCAGGGCTGGAGAGAAACATGTGGTCTCCCGTTACTCAGGTATTTGGGGCAGTATGTTGATGTGCATGGAGTCTGGAGCTCAAACCCCTTGACGAGGAGATCGACACTTCTGAGCGCTGCTTGGGGACCTGTAAGCATCTCAGGTGTTTCAGACATATTGCTCGAAACTCACTAATGCTCTCAACAAGACTGCAAGCCTCGGGTTATCCAGGTTTTGCAGATGCAGAAATTGAGAAGCAAAGAGGTAGGGTAGAATGTTCAAGATCACAGCTAGTGAGAAGCAGTAAGGGGATGTGATCTGAAGCCTTCAGGGCATCAAACCGCTTTCCTTTCCAACGATTTTCAATCTTCGCATGAGAACACGCTAGCTATCGCAGAGGCACACACAGTTCTAAGAGCGCCCTAGAGTTGCGCACTGTTGTGTTTGCCTAGTCACTACCTTTCAGGCATATGTATATACTTCAGAGCACACCCTCAGAGACGGTGTCAGTGAGTCCATGAAAACCTGTCTTCTATGCTGGGGGAACTAAGTGCCCTATTTTGGATGAGTCAGCAGAAAAACATTACCTTTTGATTTCCTTCCTGCCTCCTCCTGCCTTTCTTTCCTTCCTTCCTTCCTTCCTTCCTTCCTTCCTTCCTTCCTTCCTTCCTTCCCTTCCTTTTCTCCCTCCCTCCATTCCCTCTCTCTGTCCTTCCCTCCCCTCCTTCCTTCTCAGTAATTCAACAAATGACCTTTGAGCATTTATTCTGTTTCAGTCTCTGTACTGGGAACAGGGCTGAAAAGATAATCTTCCTGTTTGGGACTTATCTTTTCACTTTCATTTTGGTGATATTGTGTGTGTGTGTGTGCGTGCGCGCACGCACACGCACACACATGCAAGCAAGCACACTGTGAATACAGGTGCACTTCCTTAATTTTAACATAGTAAAATCCCTCCATCTGTTCTTTATTTTTTGCACCATTTGTCTTGTTTTAAAGAAATCCCTTCCTCATATCCCAATGCCTCTTACTGGCTGTATTCATAAAGTTTTAAAGTTTTGGCACTCACATTTACATCTTAATTCCATATGAGGTTGATTTTTCATTCTTGTGAAGCAGGGACCCAATCTCCCTTTCATCTCTTTTAGATATGGATAAGCCCGCTTCCAGCCCCATACTCTGAATCTGTCACATTCCTCACTGATGTGTTGGATCGTGGACCGAGGGTCTATTTCTGGGGCTCCTCTGTCTCTCAAGGTTACTGGTGGTTACAAGCTCCAACATGTGGCACTGTGTACTTCCATTACGATTTCAGTTTTGATACATGAGTTACTGAGTAGTGGATTCCAAATACGTGTTTACTTAAAACACATATTTGGTGCTACTGATTTCTAAATTGTACTGGGACTGGAGATCACAGTAAATATAATATTGCTGTTTAAAACTGGTTGAGGCTTATGATTTGCAAAATTACAAATCAATGTAAGACTTTTGCATTTGGTTGAAAATTATGTGTATCTAGCAATTGCTGGATTTGGGTTCCATGTTCATCAAGCTCAAACCTGCAAACAGTGTTTATTTAAATCCATTTTTTTCTATCTTTATTTCTATTTGCTTTCAATTACTAGCAAGGCTGGATTAAAATTTTCCATTATATTTATACAAGTTCTTTATAGCTCTGTCAAGTTTTGCTTAAGCGAGAGCGCACATGAGCGGTGGGGAGGGGCAAAAGGAGAGGGAGAGAGAGAATCTTAAGCAGGCTCCATGCCCAGTGTGGAGCCGATGTAGGGATGGATTCTACGACCCTGAGATCATGACCTGAGCCAAAATCAAGAGTCTGACGCACATTGGACTGAGTCACCCATGCGCCTTACTTTGTATATTTTGAAACCATAGTTATTATCATACATTTCCATTTAACCTATTGCCATTATTTCATGATCTGTACTTTACTAATTTTCTTTTTGTCAGTACTTGGTTTATATGGCCACACTTTTCCATCCTTACACTTTCAATCTTGTTGTATTCTTAAGATTGGATGTGGGTTTTGTAAAACTGATTGGCTGGTATATTTTTGAAGGCAGTCTGACTACTGATTATTTTAACTGCAGATGTGTCGATATATTTTTAAATACTATCATATTTCCTTTTGAATGTCTATTTTCCCCTTGCTCACTTTCCCACTTCTGATTTCTTAAAACATATTAAATATATTTATTCTGAATTAGAAAAATTCTGTTTGTTGTTGCTCATTTTTTCTCCTGGTTTCTTTGAATTATTTTATTTTCAACTCATGTGTTTGAATCTCTTTGGCAATTCTTTGAGGCCTTAGTTAAGGCTGTCTAGAAACTTTGTACTTTTTGTGTTTCCTTCTGTCAGGAAAATTTAGTATGCCAACCAGTCAATTTAAATTAAAGTTCTAATTTTTGTGAGGTTTGTTTGTTTGTTTTTTGGTACTGTTTATTTGTTTTTATGAAGACTATGTGGATTCCAAATCCAAGGCTGGCTTACATGCCCGAGTTCTCGGGGAACACAATTTTATTCTGCTCTTCACACAGAGCTAATGACAGACCACTACTGTCTGCCCCTGCAGACAGAACTAGATTCTCTAGTTCACAATTTCTCTGGGGATGTCCTTTTTTTTAATTTAATTTTTTTGAAGATTTTATTTATTTACTTGACAGAGAGAGAGAGGGTGTGCACAAGCAGGGGGAAGGGCAGGGGGGAGGGAGAGGGAGAGGGAGAAGCAGGCTCCCCACTGAGCAGGGAGCCCAATGTGGGGCTCGATCCCAGGACCCTGGGATCATGACCTGAGCCGAAGGCAGATGCTTAACTGACTGAGCCACCCAGGTGCCCCTAAGGGTGTCCTTCTTTACAGGTGTCAGCAAATGCATTTTCTGAAGCATTATTTCCCTTCCTGCAAGGGTGCAAAATATGTCTCTAGGTCTGTCCATCGATGGGTCCATTACCCTGGATTCCAGTCCTTCTGGGATTGGAAGGCATTTCCAGGGAAGGCTGTGAAGCCACAGGACATATACAGGCTTGTTACTGGCCTTAGCCGACTTCTATTATTATTATTATTTTTTTTTTTGGTAGCTTGGTTTTACATGTAAAAGAGTATTAGAATTTTCAGTTAGTCCCAGCTTTCTAGCTCTCTTGTGGCAGGGAGGTGTCCGGCTATTCATCTTTCATTTCACAAGCATTTGAGTGCTGACCTTAGAGCATCCACAGCTCATGCACTCACAGGCAGCAAAGATCCACGCCCAGGCAAAGCACCTCGTATTGCCTTAATAGTCTCATCAGGACAATAACTAATATAATTACAGTGTACCAGGAATCTTCCTAAGCATTTTTCATATATTAACATGAGTATTTTCATAACAACCTAGTGATAATGAGGCTACTATCATCACCACTGTATAGATCAGGAAATGAAGGCCTGGGCCTTAACTATATACTCACTGACATAAATGAATGGACACAGGTATGAATGAATCGAGCACAGATCCAAGAGATTCAAATTCAAGACCCTTTGAAACCAAAACCAATCACAATATGCTGCCCCTAAGAATCCAGTGGCTTGGGATTCTGGCAGAGTTCCTAGGGTGCTCTTCATCTAAGACCGGTAATTCTGGCCCATCTCATGTTATGAGGACCTTTTGGTTAATGAAATTATCTAGAAGGTTCCTTCAGGAACAATACTGCAGACAGAGAAACACTGGGGTGAAATAAGGCTTGGGGCAAGCCCATGAGATATACCTCATACTCAAAACTTTAAAAAATTGAGCTGAGTGAAGGTTTCTTGGAAGTAAGAGCCCTCATTGTGTTTTGGATCAGTGATATATCAAATTATAAAGTATTCATTAAACATCTTCTTCTAGTGATGGAGATTCTAAGCTATCACTCTGTCCTTGCTCCTTTTACGAGGATTTCCTTAGTGACATAAACAGATCTTATCTAGCAAACAGAATTCACTGTGGATTCAGTGAGCACATAATTTTTTCATCTACATCTATGAATATCTTTTGCCAGAAAACATAATACACTAAGCTTGGGGTCTAAGCACTTTTTTTTTTAAGATTTTATTTATTTATTTGACAAGAGAGAAATAGAGCAAGTGAGCACAAGTAGGAGGAGCGGCAGAGGCAGAAGGAGAAGCAGACTCCCCACTGAGCAAGAATCCCGATGCGGGGCTTGATCCCAGGACCCTGGAATCATGACCGGAGCTGAAGGCACACACTTAACCGAATGAGCCACCCAGGCACCCCTGGGTTTAAGCACCTTTTGACATTCATTCTCCTCAAACCCTTTTAGACAGAGGATGCCCTTGCTATTGATGGCACACTCAGAACAGATGGAAAATGACATAAAAGTAATGCATGATGTGTAATACAGCAATGTTTTTGTTCCGTCATGTGACACCATGGTCTTCGCTGTGGTGACGCACGTCAGACACTTCTACAAAGTCCTACCATAGTCCAGTTGGATATAGTATTAAGGGTATCTTTTCCTGGTGGGCTACCCACTTCAAAGAAAAGAAAAAAGAAAAAAAAATGCAACAAAGATTGCAAACTTTTATAGAATAATATTGGTACCACATCATCAATTTGTCCCTTCGTTACTGGTTGTCTATAAGCCTCTAACGAAAAACCAAAACGGTGACTTCAGATAGAAAGTAAACGTGCAGCATGCTGTCCGAAGCCAGGAAATCGTTTTTATAACTACATAGAAAGTAAGTACCAAGTGTCAGAGATCATGACATCTCATATATACTGATCCTGGGGAAGTATTTTTCCACTTGTAAATAGGTAGGTCGATAAAGAGGAAAAATTGGGAGAAAATTTCTAAGGTTTTCAGCTGCAGAAACGATCTCCAGAACTCCTTGTGTCTTATTCTCTCTAAGAGCCTCTCCCCTACCTACTGGACCTCACTATCAGAGTCACTTCAGTTGCCTAATGAAGACAAAATTCTCTCTCCAAAGTAGCGTTTCTCACACTGGCCACATCTCCAGGGATTGGCCATCTTTATTTTTCCCACTCCTCCCTGAGTGACTCAGCAAGTATACAAGGGACCACGGGAGGAGCTTGTCACAGTCATTTCCTAAACAGTCTGAGCTTATACCTACTGAATTACCAACAAATATTCCCTCAGGGTGCCTGGGTGGCTCAGTCAGTTAAGCCTCTGCCTTTAGGCTCAGGTCACAATGCCAGGACCCCTGGGATCAGTCCCACCTCCGGCTCCCCGTTCCTCAGGGAGTTTGCTTCTCCCTCTGCCCCCCCTCCACTCATTCTCTAGATTTCCCTTTCTCGTGCTTTCTTTCTCAAATAAATAAATAAAATCTTTAAAAAAATATATCCCCTGGGGCACCTGGGTGGCTCAGTTGTTAAGCGTCTGCCTTCAGCTCAGGTCATGATCTCAGGGTCCTGGGATCGAGCCCCACATCGGGCTCCCTGCTCAGCAGGGAGCCTGCTTCCTCCTCTCTCTCTGCCTGCTTCTCTGCCAACTTGTGATCTCTCTCTCTCTCTCTCTCTCTGTCAAATAAAGAAATAAAAATCTTAAAAAAATAATAAAAATAAAAAATATACCCCTCCCAATCTCAGTGAAACTGGTTTCTTATGTCCCCGGGAGGAAGCCTTACAAGAGTCTTGTGCCACAAAAGCCCTTCTCCTACCTCTGAATTCGAGCTATTTGTTTAAGAGGGCAGAAACGATACCTTTCTTTTTAAATTATTGTTTTCCCAGGATCTAATACAATTTCACATGGTAGCTGTTCAGTAATAATCTGTTAAATAAAGGAACATATGATGCTCACTGTCTGCATCATGAATTTGGCTAGTGGTTTTACTAGTCTCACCTGGTACAACGTCAATGGGTAATGAGTAACTTCTGTTCTAACTGAGCAGGGCTCAGGCACTGTTCGGGGAGCTGCTCACACGGACATTGTCTATAAGCACCAGGATTTTAAATGTAATGGTCAAAAAAGACTGATTCAAATCAGGTCTATCTAATTCAAAACAAAGTTTGAGAAGTTCTTTAATTCCGATCTTCATAAGGCATGGACCTACATGTACTTTATGAACAGAACTATAAAGAATTTCCTACATAGTTGATTCAAGCATAATTATATGCAATACATAGGCATCTCATACAATGAATTCTGCTCTAACTTTTAGTTCCTTTTCATTGAGCCTAGTGGTTCTCAACTGAGTGTGATTTTGGCTTTTAGGGGACAGGTTTTTGTAGATACATTCTTTTGGCTGCCACTAAAGGGAAGGGGAAGTGCTTCTGGCATCTGGTGGGTAGAAGCCAGGGATTCTACTAAACCTTCTGCTATGCTTAGGACAGCCTTTCACCCTCAAATTATCCCAATTATCAGTACTGGCGAGGTTGAGAAACTCTGGCCAGAGGTGGCTATGAACAAATGTCTTTCCTCCTTGCTGTCCAAATGTTCTCTTTGAATGGTTTTACCTTTCCCTTTACTCTTCCAATTTCCCCTCGTCCTCCTCTGTATTCACTGCCTTTGTGCTTATGGGGTAAAGCACCCAGGCCACTGTTGCTCTGGTCTTATTCCTCGAATCCAGGCAAACCTATCCATTATTGTGACAACGTCGTCTTGGACAGTCAGACCAAATTTTCTTCTTTCCTGCCATCAGCAGCTACCCCATTTTTTTTTCTTTTAACAAACTGACCCTTATACAGCAAATTTCATAAAGCAGTATATTAAGATTTCATCATTTTAAGCAGAGGATGAAGAGGGTAAAATGGTCCCCTGTACAGTACATTCATGTGATTTTCGGGCCATTGCCAGTCAGGCAAGGTTCCATGGGGACAGTGTGTGGCACACTGCACTTGGCCTCTCTGTTTTCCTCTGGACACTCTCAGTTTGGCCTTTGGGACCCTAGTTCAGGCATCTGCCATTTTGGCTTTTTGGATCTGAGGTCAGTGCTTGACCTGCACCCACAGGTTGGATGTGTAGGTCTAGATACATATTTTTCTGGGGATAGGTTTCTGAACCTATGTAATTCAAAGGGAATTATCTAATTCCATCTTGTTATGAAGATTGGAATTAAAGAACTTCTCAAACTTTGCTTCGAATTAGATAGACCTTTTCAAAGGGACCTGTTGATACAGAGACATTAAGCATTAGTTAAAGAAAAAAGTATTTCTGGGATCTAGCAGATTACAGACTTATGTTTACAGATTTGAATTTAATGAATATTTCCATGGGGCCCTTGGGAACAGTGATTTAGGGACAGTTACCTAACCACCATTTGCATGAGGGAATACCCATTACAGAAGAATTTGTCATTTTTGAAAAACAAAAACAACAAAAAAAAAGTGAGCCAGTTAAAAAAAATTGTTTTTCAAGTGTGCATGTGTTTTTCCATTTGTATCATCCACTTCATTGTCTTATGAAGGTAGACAGGATAAAAATGGTC
This sequence comes from Ailurus styani, assembly GCA_002007465.1. Taxonomy (NCBI): domain Eukaryota; kingdom Metazoa; phylum Chordata; class Mammalia; order Carnivora; family Ailuridae; genus Ailurus; species Ailurus styani. Next base: position 538,510 of record LNAC01000496.1, on the reverse strand, counting down.
ATTGATGACAATGACGTTGATGAGCAAAGATTACTATACTAGCCATTCCGGAGAACGAAAGTATTATAATGGTATTGGCCCCATTCAGTCACTCCTCCTGGGTTTTCCATCCAGAATGGCCAAGTGTTCTGCATCCTAATGACTTTGGCCCTTAGTGCTTCCCAATGATTTTCTCTAGGGTAGTCATAGACTATTTCACTTTCTTATGGGGACCCCCAGGGACCCACCTGGCTTATCACCTACACACATACTATACTCTCTTATTTTACAATGATGACACCAGTAGCAGCAGCAAACATTTATCAAAAGCCAAATATTTCAGCTCTTGCTAGAATGTTATATTCTGTTCTGCAGAAGTAACTGGACAAAAGCTGGAAGAAAGCCTTAGAAATAATCCAATATGTGAAAGCTTTGCTTTGATCCTTTCATTAGTACATTGAGTCCACTCAACACCAGGATCTGTATGGAAGGGAAAAGCTCGCTGAAAAGTGAAATGCTATTGTTTGAGGGTTGACACTACAGTTCAATGTATTGTATGACACTGTTTGTAGTGGGCTTATCACCCTGTTTATAGATTCCAACACAGAGGCCCAGAGACATTATGCAACTTGCCAATGTCTGGATAGTCCCATACAATGGAGAGAGACTTTCAACTCAAGTTTTTCAAACTCCAAAGCTATGTTTCGTTCCACTACATTTTATGATCTCAGAAAATAATGAGAAGAAATGATAGATAGCTTCAGGGGTTACACTCATGGTAGTCATCAATGATAGTTTTCTGAGCTCAGTGATCGTGTGGTTTCAGTGTGAGGGGGTTGCAGCAATTACAGCGAAGTGTGGTTTGCACAGGGGTCAAGGTGATTAGCAGCCTCATCAGCAATGAGCATGAATTAGATTCTACCCAATTCAATGTGACTCATTTCAATTCAAGCTAAAATTACTTTGTTTTGAGTTCCAACTAGAGAGTCAACCATTTGTGGGGTCTCCGTGCTGAGACAGAAAAGAAGTACAGGTCTGGGCTGCAACTAACGGCCATGGAACAATTAACAGGCAATTTCATGTTCACCTGTGAATTAACGATTGCAGCAAAAGCACACACTTTGAATAAGATATCTCAAGTATCAGGTGCAAGGCATTGATGCTTTCTAGCTGTATAACTGTGTTCTCTCATGGATAAGACTAGGATTAAAAAATTCTTTAGGAGAGTTGTGGTTTTTGTTTTGTTTTTTCGGGAATCAAAAGAAATGCTACCTTACAAGTCCATTCTGATTGCATATTAGCCCTAGAGCTTGGGTTCTGTTGGAGGATTAAAGCAAATGTGGTGGTCTCATTCCCTTTTAGACAATTAATTTCATCAATAAATAAAGTAAGAGGCTGAGAAACCTCAGAGAATAAAAGGAACCAAGACCCTGATTCCTGGGGTTTAGAGGCAGAAAGTATGCTGCATTGGATTGGTTCTGTGTAATTCACAGGTCCTTGAAAAGGAGACGTGGAAACTGGCAAAGTAGGTAGATGGTTAGAGGAATATACCCAATGATCTCGGCAGTATAAACTGAAAGAAGTCTGCAAGTTGGAGCTGAGGCACCAGCTGTGGCGCACTCTGACCTTGTGTATCATAAAAAGAGGGGATGTTCTCTATCACCTTGAGGAGCCATAAGGATGTGGATTATTTCGGGCTTATGCACTCCATCTGTCAGCAGAAAGAGGTGGCTCCACAATGCCAGAGGCAAAGTAGTAGGAAGAAAAACCCCAGAACTAGAAACTCATGGGGAGATACATTTTATGCATTTTTATATGATCATTATTTTTTCCACCGGGCGTCAGGCAGGGACCTCGTTAGATGCACGGTTCTACCCCTGGCGATGCAGTCAGCATGAATTTTCGCCTTGAGCATCAGCATATGCCTACTCGCTAGTCCAGAGCCTCAAACAAGCAGATGACATCTTTGTCCTGGTCACACGTGGATCTCTCTGAGATCCACAAATTATTGGGGTAAGCCACTCTATGAAAAGTTTGGGAATTTTGCTAGAAAACAGGCTGTGATTTAGAAAAATCACATTTTTTGATATTAAGATTCATTGGACTCTGCCTGTAGAGGCTAGTGAAATCTGAAAGATACTGGAGACTTAGTCAAAATTACCTAGCACTGATTGGAGAATTTTAGGAACTGTTGTTTTGAACCCAGATGGAATACATTCCTCTAGGCACTTTCTTCAGGCAGCAAACACAATACTGAGCACTGGTAATCTTTTCTTTGTCCTAAGAGAGCTTGGTGGAGACCAGATTTTCTTCACAATTTATTAATTGAAATAATTGTTCATAAATTGTTTATTAATTGAAAATATCAATTTCCATTAAAATGGAAAACAGTGTAGTAAGAAACTAGCAATGCTGTGTATTTATGTTTGAAGGCCACATGGCACAGGTGTATAAGCCACTTGGCATGGTGCTAGCGGGCCTCAAAAGTATATTTAAGCTACATAACATAGGGAGGCTTGAAATCAGACTCCTGGAAACCCCCCTCACATCATGGGGGAACTGATCCATAGTGTTTCTCCAGGTGTTGATTACAGAGCTGCAGGAAGTGGGGAGTGACTCACTGGATTTGTTTGTTTACCCTCCACAGACACCGGACTCTGAGTGAAGTGCTTCTCATGTTATAAATTTGCCATGATTCTATCTATTCCTTTAACCCAGCGGTCACCTGTGCACCAGGCTCACCTGAGGTGTGCTCACCTGAGGTTCCCAGTGCACTGTGTGAAGAGTCTCACTGCCTTCCTTCTGTAAAGGAGTCTGAGTCCAGAAGTCTCAGTGAGAGAATTAATGGTGTCCAGCTGTGCACAACTGTGGGCCTGTCACTAGGACCTTACTGAGCCTTCCAGCGTTCAGCTGTGGTGACGTTACAGAATCCAAAAATGACTCATAAAGATCTGGAATCATTGGGAAGGCTTTCAACATTTTAAACGAAAATATACCTACTCAATCAAGGTATCCTCGGGGCGCCTGGGTGGCTCAGTTGGTGGAGCATTGGACTCTTGACCTTGGCTCAGATCCTGATCTCAGGGTCATGACACTGAGCCCCAGGTTGGGCTCCGCATTTGGCGTGGAGCCTGCTTGAGATTCTCTCTCTCTGTCTCCGTCCCTCTCCAGTTCACACTCTCTCCCTTTCACTAAATAAATAAATAAATAAATTTAAAAATAAAGGTACCCTAAAAAAATCAGTTATTTTCTGTTTAACTTGTAAAATATGTTTTTGGTCACACCTGCTGAGTGCCAGGCCTAGGTCGAGTGGTTTCCTTATAGCTTTTACATTCTTATGACAGGAAATAGACAATAAATAAGTATAAAAATTAATAAAGAATTAGGAGGACAAAGAGTAATTAGGGCTTTGAAGAATAACCTAGGATGATATGGGAGGGAGTCCCTGGAAGGGGAGGCATTTCCTGTAGGAGAACAGAGTAGACCCCCTTGGAAACATGACAATGAAGTCAAAACCTAAAAACATTCAGCTTACATCATGCTAATCCAGGATTCTCTTCCTTCCAATGCAGTACTCATCAGAAAGAGCACAGTCATGCATAAGGGTCCAGTTCCTTGGTGTCAGCTGACTACCTCAACATCCCAATTCTTCAATGAGTTAACATAAGGTGGGTCTCTTGCCTACTTCACAGGAGGGCTGTGAAGATGGAATGTAGAATGCTAATCAAAACTATTTCCATATTTAATGAATTATACCAATGCTACTTATTACAGAGGATGGGAAGGATACATTCGAGTGTTGACTGTATGCAGAGGGTCTGTATGTACCAGGGACTTTACGCATAGTGTGTCCTCCAATCCTTGGGTCCGTCCTATGGTACAGGTATTATTTCCATTTTAAAGATAAGACAACTGCTCACACAGGGAAGAACTGGAAAGGCTGAAGATCTGACCCAAAGCTTTATGTTAACTCCCATTTCCCTATCCCTCTATCCACTAATTCACAGATTACATCAACTCTATTGGCAACAACAAGTGGCTTCCAGAGTTTTTAATCCTAGACTCAAAATAACAAGGAAATGGTGGTGCCTCGGTACTGCTGTTGGTTAAGCATCCAGCTCTTGATTTCGGCTCAGGTCGTGATCTCCGGGTCATGAGATCGAGCCCAGTGTAGAGCTCCATGCTTGGCGCAGTGTCGACTTGAGCTTATCTCTCCCTATCTCTCTGCCCTTCCTGCTCGTACTCTCTCTCTCTAATAAATAAATCTTATTTTAAAAAAGGATAACAAGGAAATGGTCAGCAAGGGTGGATTTCATTCGGTTAAGGGGAATCCACATAGCACAACAAGGACACCTGAGCAGTAGGCAAGCAAACAGGGGCCTCAGGAATACAAAACCAGAGACAGCTGATGGGGGTGGCAGTGCTGCATCACAGACATCAGAGGAGAGCAGAGGACCTGTGCCGAGTAACAGCTGCAGACCGCATGCACCCGTGCCTCTCAGCACTGACGAGGGACTGCGGCTACGTGCTGACGCTCGGGCTGGAGTCCGGCGCCGTCACCTGTAAATAACAGGCCCCAGGAGGATTTCTGTTGACATTTTAGCTTTTCCCCCGACCCTCTTTATATTTTTAAAAAAATATTTTATTTATTTGACAGACAGTACATGGGAGAGAGTATGAGCTATGAGTGGGGGTGGGCTTGGGGAGCAACAGGAGAGGAAGGGAGAAGCAGACCCAGGGGCTCGATCCCGGAACCCAAGGATCATGACCTGAGCTGAAGGCAGATGCTTAACTGACTGAGCCACCCAGAAGCGTCTAAACTAGAATTTTTATGAAGATGTCCAAACTGTGCGAAGGTGGTTACACACAGTTAACGACACACAATTATAGACCATTACACAGAGTAGGATAGGCTCTCACTCCCCTGCTTCTCATTACTGATACTGGTAAGAAACCCAGCTCTTGAGGTTGGGATGCTAGGTTCCTTTCTGTCTGGTCAAGACGGTTTCCTTGCTCTTGGAGCAGGCAGGCTGGTCTGCCGTGCAGCTTAGGCTTCCGACTTCAGGGACGTAACTGGCTCTCAGTTTGGCTTTGGCATTTGCTCACAGCAGACTTCCTAAGTCCCAAGTGTCTGCATTGCTGTCTGAGCTTTGCTCTGCATATTGCTTCCTATGTCTGTTAAAGCAGCAGCTCTCTCTTTGTCTAAACCAAAGTCAGCATTCTCTCTGCGGGACCAGTCATTTTGTGATCTGGAGCAGTAGGAGGGACATTTTAAACCTTTCTTTGGAGGCAAGCATCCCTTTCTGCTTAGAATCTGAACATGCGGACCCCAGGGTGCTTCCTCTGTAGCATCATTAAACATCAACCAAGCAGCAGCAGCTCAAGAGTGGTTTGGGGGTGTTATTGTTTATCACTTTATGCCTGGTGTCATCTGGGCTCCATTAGCAGCCGTTGGAACACCCCCAAACAATGACTCCATCCTGTGGGTCCCTGGCCACCTTCAGGACAGATGCCACTGCATTATCTAAGTCTGATGTGGTCCAGATCCAAATCAGGCAGCTGTGAGCTGTAAAACTCCGATGATGGGCATTTGTCCTGCTTGTGTGCAAGGGTTACAAATGTGGCTCTGTGGCCACAAGGCTGAATTTATCTAGGGTGACGGCAACCTTGGGCGTGAAGGCTGGACTTGACCCATAGAATGCTAAGGGGACAGGGGGCCTTCAAAAAGCCTGAGAAACATCTGAGTTGCAAAAACACTTCATCCTGATACCTTGTAGCCAAGAGAGTGATTGAGGAGAAGGACGGTTCTACTCGTCCTCTGCCTACACAAGCCAAGACCATGGAATCGGTCAAACTCCCCACAACTGCGTGACAGCCTCTTAATGGTTGAACAGGTCCCTTACCAACCTCAGACTCACTTCTTTTCCTTTGCATGCAAAATCTAGCTGCCATCAGCTTCCAGCTGATGAGCCATTTTAGGAACACGAGGCTGTGTTTCATAATAAAAAGTCAGTGTCCTCTCAGCTCACTCTGTTCATGGCAAACAGGGCTTTGGTTCATTTGTGGTACAAACACACACCTTTGAACTATTGTGAGATCCTTGCAAACAGATGAGGGACGGGATTGATTCCTTTTTTTCATTATTTTTATCAAGTATAAATAAGAAGTCCTGCTAATTAGAACATTCTCCTTCCAGACCCGGTACACTCTCATTTCACCAGAAAGAGCAAACATCTGAAAGATTTTTAATGACTTTATCCTTTGAATCTCTAGCCACAGAGAGGAAATGGAAAATAAATAGATCATGCTTATTGCTTTAAAGTATGGTTAGCTTGTCTAGAACTGCATTTAATTTGATTGTTAGCTGTACCTCTATATCATTCTGAGTCAACAAGCACATTTCCAAAGTGATTTATGCTCCAATTTTCTTTTCCAGTTTTAGAATTCAGCTCTTGCCTCTTCTTCCTTCATCTTGATTAGAAAGGTGATATGAACAATTAGTGGGAAGAACAATTTTGGAATCATCAGACTGACTTCACATCTCAGCTCCTTGAGTTACCCTAGGAGGCTAGATTATTTATACTTTCTTAGCCTGTTTCCTTTACATTTGAAATAGAGATATGCACTCCCTTATGTTTTGTGATGATTCCCAAACGAGATCAAATATTAAAGTGCCAACTGCAAGGACTTGACAGGAAAGATTTGCTAGTTCAGTGTCCCTCGTCCGCAAAAGGGCCTCCTAGTGGAGCTATCCCAGTTTTGGTTTGAAATGCCCGTCCTTTGATGATTTTTAAAAATACAGTCTTTTGCCATTCCTGCTCACTTCTTTATCCCTTAGTCCCTGTACAATTCTACTAGCTCGTCTTCTCACTTTCAGCCACTCCCCAGCCTGAGCAGAATCTCAATGGTAACCAACCAGTCTTCCTAAGACAGACAATGCACGCATCTTCTCCCACTTCAAATTGGTTATGACCCTACTGTCCACATGAGCAAGTTTGATGGTTGTCACTCATTTACTCCATCACGCACTGATCCTATACACAAATGTGCATTGATCCCTGGGAGGTGAGCATACCCTTTGAGGGCAATATGGAAACACAGATAAATAGGGGCCATCCTAAGACCACAAATCTAGTGAGAACACAGACAAGCAAAGTGATTTGAGTAACATGATGTGATAAATACTGTTCTAGAGAGGGAGTAATCTCTTCCCAACTATAAATCTTCAATTTCAGATATTTGACTTCTATATATTTTGTCTCAATGCTGAGAATTTTGGATGGATTAAAAGGGTCACTCGGAGTTGATGACAAGCAATTATTTGGTTAGAACATTTAGCACATTATTCAAGTATCGGATTTCTTGGTGTAATGGCAATGCCCATGGGCAGATGCTTTGGCTCATTCTCTCTGAATCCTGAGATAACACAGGACACGGTCTGCTTTTCCCAATAAATGTATGAATGGTGAAAGAAAAGAGTACTGCCTTTAGAGACAAACATTGAATTAAATGTTAACTATGTCAAGTAGCAGTTAGAAGAGCTGTAGATGAGACTTCATGTTCCTGAGACTCAGTTTCCTCAAGTGTAAAGTGAAGCTGATAAAAACCACTATCAAGGATTATTGCATTAATTAAAATGATGTAAATCAAGCTCACAATTCAGGGTTTAGCACACAGTAGGTGCTTAAAACTCGGCCATTCCCTTCTTCTTCTCTTTCCCTTATGCAAATGCCCTGAAGTAGCACAGATAAGGCACTTTGCACAATGCCTAGCACCGAACAAGGAAAATATTAGTTACTGCTTTGCTCTGTCCACTGTGGATAGCCAAGATGCTCTGGTAGGACCTTGCTGTTTGGATGGCAACATTTGGGCTGAACCAATACATGTCAGGTATCCCATGATCTAGGCGGCCTTCAAACACATTTCTCTGAAAACACTGCATACCTGAGAACCCACTACTTAGGAACCAAAAAGCAGCAGGTGCATTCATTTAAACAGTATACAGGCCTTTGATATAATGGCAAACAGAGTTATTTATTTAAACATCCCCGAGTACTGAATCTGCCTCCTGCAGGAACGTTTTACTCAGCTTTGACTCTTCCCTTCAAAATACCCAATATAGTTCTTTCTTAACCCAGATACATAGATCTTTTGTACATGTGTTCTGCTTTTACTGAAATGCTAACTTTGCCTCAGGCTTTCCAAAAAGTTGAAATTCCCAAGAACTTTAAATTCCTTTCTGCATACACAAGAGGAAATGACTAGTTTCCCACACTATGAAACGGTGCTACATGCTTACAGATTTGTGATATTTTCTTGCAAGTCACAGGGCATTATGTATACATGGGAGGTGGCTGAGAAGATGAGAGACTGGATATTCAGGCCACTGGTCCTGTTTCTTGTTAGTGATGTCGTTCGACCTTTTGACACCATGGGCAGTGGTAGCAAGGCACTTGGACATTTTTTACTGGATGACTTTCTTGCAATTAAAAGCATATGTACAAAGTATGGAATCAGGAAATACATATTTTGATACCTTATATTTTTCTTTATGGTTCTTTCCTCTAAGATTCAAATATTAAAGCCATAAATCTTTAAGTGGAGACTGGAGAAAGTTTGTGGCTGGAAGCAAATGGACTGTCATGTGGTTGGAAACGGGGCTTGTCTGAAGCTCAGGGCATCATACTGTTTAGCCTCATGTGTCTGCTGCAGGGCTGAGACAGAAGGCAGGCAAGGCCAGAAGCTATGAGATAACATTTGGGAAGTGCATCAGCCCCAGTGTCCACTCTGGATGGCTTAGAGAACATTCTTTCTTTATAGATTACTCAGCTCACAAGTACTGAGTTCCTACTATGTGGCAGGTGCTACCGACCAGAAAGCACCAAGATAGTGATCCATTGAAGGAAAAAATACATGCGATTCCCTCAAAGAGTCTGATGAGAATCTGAAAGACAACACCTCATTCCTTCACTCGTTCTATCTATATTCACAACAGGGATACGGCTCTGTGTTTAAAACTGCATCAGAGGTTAGGATGTGATATAAAAATAAAAAAGAAACCTCCAGGCAAAGCACAGCTTACTAAGGGAGCTAAGTGTGAGCATATTGGTTAGTCCAATGCAGAAAGAAAGAATGGCGGTAAGGGACTTCCAAGGAGGGCTTGTGTGAGTTTGCAGTATGGGGAGATCACCCACTCCAGTTTGGAGACTTGGTGGCCTCCAGGGTAGTGGCTCCAGGGTTATCTAAAAGGGAATGGAGGGTGGTGCCTGGGTGGCTCAGAGGGTTAAAGCCTCTGCCTTCAGCTCAGGTCATGATCTCAGGGTCCTGCTCAGCAGGGAGCCTGTTTCCTCCTCTCTCTGCCTGACTGCCTACTTGTAATCTCTCTGTGTCGAATAAATAAATAAATAAATAAATCTTAAAAAAATAAAATAGAAGGGAATGGAGGTGGGGCTTAAAATAGGAGTTGTCATTCCTATGTTTAAGAGACATTTAGACACTAATCACACCTCATCATACTTTCTGGAGCCTGGTTACTTTCCCTTTCTGGTGTAGAAAATGAAGGTGTGTTCTTTGTAGAAGGAAAGCAGAGTTTTGTGCCTGGGGACATAAGACAGATTTGAATATTTTAAAAAAAATCAGAAGATTAGTGACATTTACTAATGCTGATAGCTCCAGCTTTTTCCTTCTCTTGGCTCCCAGAATACTAAGTGCTCAGACTAAAGACTGGGAAGATTTCAAAAGATGTCCCCCTGAGAATCTGAATAGCTTGAGAGGAAAGAAAAACCAAAAAAACAAACTAAAGATATTGACAATGGGAATCCCCCTAACCAAAAAAAAAAAAAAAAAAAAAAAAAGCCAACTTAGATCATCTTTTCAACCAGATTTCTCATCTAAGCTACAAAACACAGAAATTGAGTGACTATTTTCTGAATTCTCCCATGTCATGTAACTAGTATATTCTAGATTCAGAGAAGAGAAGTGAATTCATTTCATAAACAGAAGACTTAAGGAATTAGGGAGCAATTCTCATAGAACATCCCGTTGAGAAAGGCAGCAAAAGACTGTGGTCAGACAAACTGCCACAGGGCTTCCGTTCTGTTTTTCAGTGCTCTGATCTTAAATAGTAATAGACAACCAAGGATCACCAGACTCTGAGGAAAGTATCTAACATGAAATAAAGAAACCAACCAGAAAAAAAAAATAGTAGTTTGGGAAAAAAAAAAGGGAATCTATAAATCCTTGCAGGCAAAGAGAACTTGAAACAGGATGAGATTAATAACCACAGAGAAGAAAGGGGGGGAAAATGCAGCCATAAAACAATGATGGGTTTCTCTAAAAAGTCATTTTTAGATAATTAAATAAAGCTTTGGAGATTAAAAGCATGATCAGAGAAATGAGATTCTCAAAAGAAGGATTAGATAATAAAACGAGAAATTTACAAGCAATTAGAGCAAAATGTCAAAAGGATAGAAAGGAGAAGATGAAAAAAGTACAGGGTGAGGGCACGTGTGCCCCATCTGAACAACAGGATCTCCGGGAAGACAGACCAACAAAGACGAGGAGGTCCTCCAACAACAAACCACGGCATGGTAAGAATGGATAAGAATTTGCATATGGACGGTTCCCACTGTACACCAAGCATAAGAGACGAAAATAATCCAACGGCCTTCCCCAGTGTACACCATCTGAGATTTCAGAACTGATGCCAAAGACAGGAGAAGCTTCTATTCAGGGGGGAAAAAAAAGTTTTCCAAAATGGTACAAGAATCAGAATGGTATTGTTTCTTCTTCCATCATCTTGGAAGTTGAAGTCAAGAGTCATTTGACATTTTAAAAAGTAATGTCCAGCCTAGAATTTGATATCCAAGCAAACTATCAGCTAAGTGTGAGAGTAAAGCCACTTTCAGAAATCAGTGTTTTTCAAAAATATTACTTGTAATATCCTAGGAAGATACTGGAGAATGAATTTAAGCCAAAATACAAGAATCCAGACTTTAAAAGGTAGGAATACCGGCATCTGACTTTAAAGCTGCAAAAGTAGATATAAAATCAATTAAGAGCTAAAACTGGGTGTCTGGGAACTAGGAATAAAAATACATTTTTCTAATAAGCTTTGTAGAGCTGCTGAAAAATTTCAATTATGTGCAAGCATAATTTTGATAAAAATAAAACTAATTTTAAAACATGAAGGGGTAATATAATGAAGCCATCTCTCACATTGTACACTGTCAGCACCTCCACTTTGTACCTCATTATCTAACTGCGGGTCCTTGCATGGTTTGAGTTTCCCAACTCAATAAATAAGAGCATTGACCCAAATGAGAACCCTTTTAAAAACTCTAAAATTTTACTGATTTAACTTAATATTTAGTAAGATTTCAGTGTAGTCGTACGGATGTTGTTTTTGAACACTACTTTTTTTGTTTCTAATTTTAACCTTTTATTGTAAGTATTGTATAAGGAGCAGGATCTAAAATGCACTTGCAAGTTTCCTACGGTTATAAAAACACTGAAGAAATGGAGCATTGGTTAAGTAATTCCCATCTTCCCATGTTCCAAAAATGTCAATATCCCCCTCTTCTTTCCTTCTTTCCTAGAGAGAACATCTCCAACTTTTTAGAGAGGGTGAGGCCAGTGTGTAAGCAACAAAAGATTCCTCTCCAGCGTTAAGAATTAGATGCCAGTAGAGAAGCATAGCAATTTGACATACACAAATTCACTTCACAGTGCCTGGTCCATGGTAGACTTTTAATAAATGCTGGTTTGTAGGATCATAAAACATGGCACATATTTGGGGGCAATCAGGAAGAAAGTAACCTTGCAGAGCACTGGCAGCCATACCCTACTGCCCATGGGACAAAGGTTTCTCCAGGAAAGAAGCATGTGCTCCCTACTCAGTGTCTTGGTAGGGGTTGGTGCCCTGGCGAATGCCTCTGGCTTGCTCTTCTCCTTTCTAACCCTCACCTCTCTGACCTGGTGCTTTGTCCTTGCACGTAAATCAAAGGGAAATTAAAATTGATCTTGGGGATGATGGCTGGTGGAGGTTAGAAATAGGAGAAATAGGAGAGCTTGAAATAGAAGAGCTAGAGTTTAGATGGTTTATACCATCCCTCCTTCCCACCCCCACACTCAATTAATTTCAACTTTATTTATAGTCATATCTTACAGAACATTCTAGTGAAATTTCCTTGATTTAGGCCAACATCTAAGTTCTTTCTTTCCCTCTATTTTAAAAGAAATTTGAGACTCTGTTCTCTATTAAAGAGGAAGAAAGCATCATCGATGTCCAGCTTCCCTCTAGCTACTCTGAATTTGAGCAGACTGCGTGACTCGTCTTTCCTAGAAATACAACAATGAGATCATCATGTCTGCTTCCTTCTCACTCTGAGTACAGCTGAATTGGTTTCCTCTGTGTTCAGGGAGATATATATATATATATATCTTTCTTTCTTCTTTCTTTCTTTCTCTCTCTTTCTTTCTTTCTCTCTTTCTCTCTCCCTTCCTTCCTTCCTTCCTTCCTTCCTTCCTTCCTTCCTCTGTCTTTCTTTCCTTGTTAATACACAAGAGCTGAATCATATAATTGGAACACAGCAAAGAGGAAAATGAGTAGAGATTAATACATTCTTATTTTTTTCCACGAGGTTCAATCCCTGTCTCCAAAACTAAAATTGTATAAATGATGTAAAGAAATATATCTGTATTTTGTTTTACTACTTCTTATAATAGGAAACTTGCTGCTCCCAGAGGTAGTCAGTTCTGCTTTTAACAATTCCCTTAGACTGTTCTTACTTAACTGGACCTAAAACCCAATGACCCACTAACACTTACCTGTTAGTGGTGGTCCTGACTTCCAGGATCAAAGGGAATGTGCTAGCTCTTCTGTACCCAATATTCCTTCAGGTATTTGTAGACAATGATCATATCACATGATCTGTTTTACTTCAAGTATAGAATCCATAGAGTATAATTTACTTTAGACATTTAGCTATATTTCTAGATGAACAATTTGGCCTGAATTAACAAGAAAACCCCTCAAATACATTGTTTTACATTTATTTAAAATTGCTCTCTCACCAAGTTGACAAAATGCTACCACAGACTAAGCAAAATATCTGGGTAAATATCTTTTGCCTGAATTACATAGATAATTTGGCACTGTTGTTATGCAACCAGTATCTAAACCATGTCTATTTCAAAAATAAGAGGATTTCTGTTTCTTTAATTTCTTACTCTATTCCTGAAAGGTAGTATCTAAGTCATGTTACTGCATCAATCCATGTGCAATTCTATTCTAAGATTGTCATTTACTCATTTTTTATTGCTTGTGTGCAAACAGAATTTAACAAAATACATGACACCTATTTTATTTTTCTAGGATATTAATGTTCAAAGACCTCCCTATCAGGACATTCTTGGGGGTTCCCTTTGAAATTAAAATTGAATAGAATGTCAGATTTACCCTCAGCTGCAAAAATAAGACTGCCCAAGGGAACAACCAAAACAACTAAAGAAGAAGGAGAAGAGGAGGTGGGGGGAGGGGACAGGGGACGGAGAGAAGGAGAAATAGCAGCAGCAGCAGCAGCAGCCAAATGGAACCGGAGATTAAGAAAATACCTGAGCATCCCAAATAGCATTCCAGCTACACATCCTTACGTGAGGAAGGGTGAAATGAAATAGAAGTTTTAGATATTTAATCTGGAAAGAATCTTATGATTTCCCATGTAGTTTTAAGAGTATCGGTAAGTTAACTTTCACATGAATCTTGTAAGTGCAAACATTTAGAACTTTAAACTTTGGAACTCAAAATCTTAAAGCCAAAAGACAGTCTAGAGATATGCAGAGCACTAAAGTGAGTCAGGATCCCTTGGCTTGAGGTACTGCTATGCCATTTACGAGCAGTGTAGCACAGCTAAGAAATTACCTCTCCAGATCACATTAGCCCAGGAGCCTGGGCGTCTGAGTCTCCTGTCATACTGTGACCATTGTAGAATTCTGAGAAAATTAGAGCCTGAAGGAGAGCCTTACATGAAAGGGCTTTCCAAACAGAGGGAACCAAAGTTTCAAAATACAGGGAGAAGGGCTTACATGGTACGTCTGGGAAACGTTGGAGGTAACCAGATCCAAAGTGGGCCACAAACTCCCTGCTAAGAACTCAGGCTGTGCCCTAGAGAAATTGAGGGGTCCTGAAAAGTTTCAAAGAGTTGGTCCCGGTCACAACCAGGTTTGCAAAGCAGAGAGACCACTCAGGTAGGATCTCAAGAGGATGGGGCGAAGTGAATGATGCCATATGCTAACAGTACTGGGGAAAGGAAATGAACACTGGCTGAGATCCATGCCAGATGCTGTGGAATGTGCAACTTGTCTCTTCAAAGAAGATCACATATAGAAGGCCAAATGTAATCTGAGCATTGAAGTGTGACCTGGGGGACCCACACTTACTTTCTGAAATGTCCAGGAACAGTAATACACCAGCTGTTGTGCCCTGAGTTCCTAGAACCTACTGTATAAGCCATCCAATGCATTAATTTTGCACTTACTATTCTTGACCCAGTCTAGAGACAGTATCTGCTCCCAGTGAGGATGAAGACCGTGCCCCGACCGTATTAGTTCTCTGAACGCTGCTCACAACTCTATACATAGGCCGTTCATTTAACAGCCCATGCTTACACCTTTGAGCCTGTTTTCTACAGACACCCTCTGTACACTACAGCACCTCCAGATGTTGCAGTGGTTAAAAAAAAAAACAGTTGAATATTTGAGGGGCAAACACCTATATTTGATATTTTTGGAACTATATTGGATTCAGACTAATGAGACCTAGATTCTATTCCTAGTTCTGCCACATACCAGCTTTGTGACATTGGCAAAATTAATTAGACTCAACTTTCATATCTGTAAAATGGGGATACTACTTAACTCTCAGCCTCATTAGATAAATTAAACTATAAAAGACCTATGGTAGTCCATCATTTGCTGCTTTTTCTTGAATTTTCACCTCTTTTGGTTTCTGTGAATATTTTACAAATTACTAATATATGACTTGCTCCCATTATTTATCTTTCCCAGCCAGTTTCCTAATATCTTCTGGATTCACTCTTCACTTCCCTTCTTTCACCTCCAACCCCCAAAAGATCCTGTAAGCAACAGCATTGGAGCCCAAGCCCTGAGTCAGTATCTGAGTTTGAGAGGACCACCCAGGCTGGGAGTGGCCCACTTTGGGGAAAATCTGTTTCCATCCACCCCCACTTTCCCCATGCCCATCAATAAACCCTTTCTTTCTCACTTTTCTGAGATGCAATTAAGTGGCTTGGGCTAAGTGCCTTGTTTAACTTTAAGATTTGCCTAAGTATTTTGTGAGCTTTTATAGGAATGCCTTTTCAGGCCGCCTCCCATCCGTGCCAGGAAGAGTTTGTGCCTAAAAGATTTATTCTAGATTTCTCCTCCTCTCTTTTATTTATTTGGGAAAGTTGAGGGAAGGAAAGCCCAGCAATGTCTCAGATGCAAATGCAAACTGCAATATTCATTTATAGTCATTTAATAAAGATTCCTTTTATTACAGCCCAGCTGGATTGGATAAGAGCAGGATTTTCATAATGGGACTAACTTAAACTGCTTCGGGACCTCAGTATCCCCAACCATTCTGAGTTTGGGTTTTCTCATGTGGAAGATGAAAACAATATGTACCCTGATGAGGATGTCACCAATAATGAAGGACTTTGAGAACAACAGGACGTCAAGTGAGAAAGTACTCAGCACGTCAGCATAGTGGCGTCTAGGAAGCCCTCACAAAATGTTTTACTAAGTATAAAACTTCCTTCTTTTCACAGTACATGGCTTTTTAAAGTTCATTTTGACCCTCTTTTGAACTATTTCTACCAGCTTGCTACCAGACACTATTTCTTGATAGTCAATGTGTTTGTTGTGCCCAAATGAATCGATGACTTAGACTGTATCCAAATTATCAATTAAAAAAAAAAATGAGCGATTCATTCAGAATCCTTGTGCAGCCAGGACACTGAGTTTGGGTGTTTGCTCCCCATTGAGTAAGCTGAGGCAAACAGTAATAGTAGTGAGAATCATAATAGCTACACTTATAAGGAGCTCACTCAGTACCAGGCACTACCGTAAATGCCAAATGTATTTAACATATGGGATCTTCAGAACAAAGCTATGAAGTAGCTACATTACCCTATTAACAGGTAAGAAAACTGAGGCATGGAATTCAACTTGCCCCAGGGTTGCGGTGTGAATAACATACCTCCCCACTCCCCTCCCATCCCCCACCCTAAGCCCCTCCCCGCACCCCCATGAAACAAAGATGTCCATATCCGGATCCCTGGAACCTGCAAATACATTTCCTTGCCTGGCAAAAGGGGCTTTGTCAGTGTGATGAAATTAAGGGTCTTGAGATGGAGAGATGATTTTAGATTAGGCAGGTGGGTCAAATCTAATCACAAGGATCCTTCTAGGAGGGGGGGCAGGAGGAGCGGGATTGGGTGTATTCCAGATGGGGGTACAGGGCTGAGTGGCGCTGGACTGTGGCCTACGGAGGGCAGGCAGCCTCCAGCAGCTGGAAGAGGCAAAGAGAAAGACTAGCCCCCGATCCTCCAGAAGGTGCTGACACCTTGATTTTAGCCCACTCATGCTGATTTTGGACTTCTGACCTCCAGGACTATAAGAGAAGTAATTTGGGTAGTTTGAGCACTAATGTTTTGATAATTTGTTAGAACAGCGATAAGAAACTAATATGTCAAGTGACTCTCCCAAGGTCACACAATCTAGTTTGAGTGGGAACGGAGGGAGTTTGAATTCTAACCAAGGCGGTTTGATTCCAGAAAATTCACATTTAACCACCATGCATCGCTTCTTTCTAAACGTGTTACCTAATATTTAATTGATGTGAATCATACTGTCCATGTCACAAAGCATTTGTAACAATTATTAAAAGTCCAGAAATACGTTGTGGTAGATGGAGAAAAGTGTGGCCACGGTGTTCGCAGCTCCGTTTATAGAGAGAGGCACCTCTTTTCCCCACGGCTGGAATCTGGGCGACCCCATGCTTTGTTTTGGAATAGAATGGGGTGAAAGTGATGTTACAGCTTCTGTACTTGCATCGTGGAACATCTCTGCTGTCACATAAACAAGCTCAGTCTAGTCTACTGGAGGATGAGAAGCCAAATAGAGTACCAGGGGGCTCGGCAACCCGCCAGCATGAGCTGCCAGGCCTGTAAATGAGGCCCTTCTGACTGTTTCTGCCCTGCCTGAACCTCCGTCTCAGTGCACACGCATGGCGAAGGCTAAGCAAGGCCACGAGAACCATCCAGCGGACCCACAGAATCACCAAAAATAATAAACTCGTCATTGTTAGTAGCCACGAAGATTTAGGGTGATTAGTCATAGAGCTCTGCGTGACAGATACACACGTAAAGTGCATGGAATAGAGTTCATCTTCCCCCTGGAGAGTAAGAAAATAGTCAATTCCTAAAAAGCCTGTTTCCAAAGCAGCAGCAAACCCTGATCTGATGCTGAGTGAAATTAATTTCCTCTCTCAATTCCAGGTCCCGGAAATACATTAAGAAGACAAAGTCAATGTCTACGAGGGTGCTGGGGACCTTGTGTATTTAATTCTCCCAATAACTCAGTCACAGTCCTCATTTGAAGATAAGGAAATTGGGGCCCGGAGAGACTGAGTCTCTTGTCTGAGGTCATAGAGCTAGAAAGCAGCAGAGGAGTATTTATAACCTAGAGCTGCCTGGCACAAAAGTCCATTCTTTTTCCAAACTCAGCTGAAAATGTTCTTAGCAGTCCCCATAGACATCGTTTTGCTCTTGTAAATGTGTCCAACCAGTTTTCATCAGTGAGTGGAAAATAGCCAAGATATGATATTCTATGAAATCTCCCTTAACACTCAGGATCCACTGGTAACGGTTGCCAGGCAAAATGTCTTATGCTAAAATTGCCTGTCTTATAAGACGTTAAAACAGTTTTAAAGAGCCTTCTCCTCTCAACATGCATTATATTGTTAGCTCTGCTCTTTTTTTCCCTCTCTCCCTGAAATACAATGTGAAACAAGATACAATGTGAAAAAAAAAAATCTTAAATAAAAAATGCTGACGCTGTAAATTGCAATTGGAGAATCCAAAACAATTGGAGAAGGAAAGGTAACAATGGTCTGTCATCCTTGCAGAATCCATTTGGAAACATGCACACACAGAACATGGGGGAGAAAAAAACAACCTTCTGGTTGTTTTCTGTCATTTTCCTTGCCTTTCACTTTTGTCTTGTCACTATTTTCAATCAAAGGGAGTGTGTGAGAAGCACACTGGCCTGGTTTCAGGGAAGAATGGAAGTATAGCTAAGAAATAACATATCTGTCATAGGAAAAGCTACTTAAAATTCCCTCAATATAATAAACTTACTTATTAATCATTTCACAATTAGAATACTTTTGAATAATGTTTATATATCTTTATCTTAGAGGAGTACTGCATACCAGGTATATCAAGACTTAAAAAGGAGGTAAATGAGGGTAAAAATTACTCCTAGTTTCAACATTTAGAGCTAATTATCCTTGACACGCTGGTATCTTTCTCTCTAGCTTTTAAAAGATAGTTGCACACTTTTTTTTATATTGGTGGGATAATCTGGCATCCTTTATATTTTTTTATTATAGCATCAGCTTTTAAGTTTCATGGAAGCTTTTCAGACAGATCAATAGTTTTTAGCATGGGATGCTACACTTTCCCTTTGCCTGAGGATGTTAGATTTGTGTGAGGGTGCTTTTGGCTGTACTGCTGACTGAGAAAGTATTTTTCCAGCGTTTAGCACCAGGAGTCCACAAATGCCAACCCTCCTGGAATGTGCAAGACAGTCTTGAAAAACAAAGAATTCCCACTCCAGTGCTACCCATGCCTCAACTAAGAAACACAAAGTATAAGGGATAATCATGACTGCAGAACTCATTCACGGTTAGTGGCCACTTTGGAAGACGGTCTGTCATAGACTTCTGGAAGCTAAACATGATCTTACCATACAAAAAAGCAATTGCACTCCTAGGTATTTACCCAACTGATTTAAAAACTTACACTGACACAAAAGCCTTCACATGAATATTTACAGCAACTTTGTCAATAGTCATCAAAAACTAGAAACAACCAAACATGCCCCTCAGTAGGAAAGTGTATAAACAATCAGTGGTTTATTCATTCACAGAATACTAGTCAGTTGTAAAAAGGACTAAACTATCCAACCACACAAAGGAGTCTTAAATGCATACTGCTAAGTAAAGAAACCAATCTGAAAAGGCCATATAGTGTATAATTCCATTTATTTGACTTTCTGGGAAAGGAGAACTCTAGGGACAGTGAAAAGAACAATGGTTTCCAAGTTGAAACGTGAAGCACAGGAAAATTCCTCAAGGGGGCAAAACTCTTCTGCATGTATGTTAATGGTAGATAAAAAGCATTTGTCAAAAGCTACTGAAATTTATAGCACAAAGAGTGGACTTTATGTAAACAAATTTAAAAAAAAATACTTAGCAGAATGAGGGATCCAGGGCGCCTGGGTGGCTCAGTGGGTTAAAGCCGCTGCCTCCGGCTCAGGTCATGATCCCAGGGTCCTGGGATCGAGGCCCACATCGGGCTCTCTGCTCAGCAGGGAGCCTGCTTCCTCCTCTCTCCTCTCTCTCTCCGCCTGCCTCTCTGCATTCTTGTAATCTCTCTCTCTGTGTCAAATGAATAAATAAAAAATCTTTAAAAAAAAAAAAAAGAATGAGGGATCCAGGGATGGAATGTGAACTTTGTTAAAGTCATGTAGCTATATTACAAATGAATGAAATAACCTTACTGAAGGGGTTGAGGAAATGTGTGGATCTGGCACTTTGGAGATGAGTGATGTCTATAAGGCTGGAAGCACAGAGAACTATGTAAAAGCACTGTGTTCTAGTTGATAAAATGACTTCCCATGGGTGTACAGATGAACAACTCTGATGCCAATGTACATCTATGCTAGCATTGAATGAGCCTAGAACATCCTGTAGTGTTAGCAAGTGAGGAAGTGCTAAGATGAAGAAGGGGGAGGAAGGGAGGG
>LNAC01000496.1:433787-518237 GCA_002007465.1 Ailurus styani | reverse complement strand
AGGAGGAGGAGGAGGAGGAGGGGGAGGGGGAGGAGGAGGATGTGTCAAAGAGACGCAAAATCCAACTGTAAGAGCACCGATGCCAAAGCTGGAGCAATCTAAGAACCAAAATAAATAAAGTAGCATTCTATAAATCGAATTGTCTCTCTTCCTGATTTTAAAATAAATTTGTTTTTAACTTCTTACTTATATTTACTTCATTATTTATATTTTAATTATAGTTTTAACTGTAAACTTTATATAAGTATGTACTCATGGATGTATATGCATGTAAATAAATATAAATAAGTGATGGAATAAATTAAAATCATGAAGAAGAGACAAATCTCTGGGACATAATTTATGTCCATACTCTTACCCTCAGGGAGGTGGAACATGACTCCCTGCTCCTAAGTATGGACTGCACATAGTGACTTCCTTGCAGAGTACAAAACATTAAAAGAGGCAGATCACCTTTAAGTGGAGAAACCTGACCAACACTAATTCAACTGGATGATCAAGGTCAACACGGACAATGATGAGTCATGTTGACAGACTGCGCCCTTGACATGATGTAATGAAAATGGCACTTGATCTCTGTTCTCTTTCTCTCTAAATCTCATCACTCCAGTCTGATAATGTGGAAAAAATCAGACAAATCCCAACTGAAGAATGTTTAACAAAATACCTGACTAGCATGCCTCAAAACTGTCAAGATTATCAAAAATAAGGAAAGTTTGAGAAACTGTCATAGCCAAGAGGAACCTAGGCAGACATGACAGCTAAATGTCATGTGATATCTTGGATGGGAATCTTAGGAAAGAAAAAAAATAGGTAAAAACAAAGGAAAACTGAATAAAGTTGGACTTGAGTTTATAATAAAATATCAATGTTTGTTCATAATTATGACAAATGTACCATATGGATATAAGATGTTAATAGCAGAGGAGACTGGATGTGATTACATGGAAACTTTCTGTACACTCTTTATGAGTTTTCTGTAATTCTAAAACTATTTTCAAAATTTAAAGAGTTTATATAAAAATTTAAATTCAAGGAGGCAATATGATTTATTGGAGTGGTTTTTGATAAAGAGGAATTAACTGTCCCAAGTGGCATTTTGTAAATTTTGGGGGATGCTTCTGTTGTTATATTAACTGAGGGAACTTTACTTGAATTTAGTGGACCGAGCAGGACAACCAGATGTTCTGTAATGTGAAGGATGGTCCTGACCAATGACTAGATTTTGAATAACTTTTTTTTTTAAAGATTTTATTTATTCATTTGACACAGAGAGAGAGACCACAAGTAGGCAGAGAGGCAGGCAGAGAGAGAGGAGGAAGCAGGCTCCCTGCCGAGCAGAGAGCCCGATGTGGGCCTCGATCCCAGGACCCTGGGATCATGACCTGAGCCGAAAGCAGCGGCGTTAACCCACTGAGCCACCCAGGCGCCCATAGATTTTGAATACATCTGGGTATTCAAACAAACAAACAAACAAACAAAGACTACTTATAATTTTACATATAAATACAAGGTAGTCTTTCATGATGTTAATATGCAATATATAAAGTATTTCTTGTATATTGAGGGGAGAGATTGTAAATTCTTTTTTTTTTTTTGAGATTGTAAATTCTTTTCTTTGGAAGTTTACNTGTTAATATGCAATATATAAAGTATTTCTTGTATATTGAGGGGAGAGATTGTAAATTCTTTTCTTTGGAAGTTTACTTTTTTTTCAAGATTTTATTTATTTATTTGACAGAGATTACAAGTAGGCAGACAAGCAGGCAGAGAGGAGGAAGCAGGCTCCCTGCTGAGCAGAGAGCCAAATATGGGGCTCGATCCCAGGATCCTGAGATCATGACCTGAGCCGAAGGCAGAAGCTTTAACCCACTGAGCCACCCAGGCGCCCCATTCTTTGGAAAGCATTCAGCAATTTGCTGTAAAACAGGGACATTTGGATCTCACAGGGCTGAGAACCACTAACACTATAAATAGACCTTGGATGGAATCTCCGACAGAGACAGCTAATTGTCTATCAAAAATTTGAGCTACCTCTCCCTCTATACAGTTGTTTCTGGGAAGTTAATACCCAGCCTAGAACTACATTTTGAAATCTTCTTGCCTCTGCCTGAGACTATGGGACTAGTTTTAAGTACTGGAATATTGCAAGATAGGTAAGTTTTCTCCATCTCCCCCTTCCCTGGTTAGAACCAGGGGCCTCCACAACAGGAGGGATGGGTCAGCCACAAGCCAGAAAGGGCTAAATCTCAGAATTAGGAAAATGAAGAATCTCTGGCCACCACAAATACCCAAATTAGACTGTTCAAGAGGGAGAGTTAACTGCGGTGTCATTGAACTTTGGGGATTTTTATTATAATAGCTGGCATAACTAATACACAGACTACCAGTTTCATCACTCATTCATTTAAGACAGCCATTTACCAAGACTAGGTCCTTTTACAAAAAATCTTTAAAAAGATGCTAAATATAATAACAGTTTTACAGGGTTGTTGTGAGGTTTACATGGGATCATACCTAGAAAAGCCCTTGGACTTTATAAGCCCTGATTGAGTCCCTTTGTCCATTGCTGTTCTTAGTCCAACTTATCCATTTATCTACCTGTCATTTAACTTGTAACATCCACTAAGAAACTCCCAGACCTCCATGCATAACTAGGGTAGATCCTGATCAGGGGTCTGAAGCAGTTCTTTCCGCTCCAGAAGTTGCTTTACTATATCCTCTTCCTCCTCTTTCTTTATATGAAGCATGTCATTGGAAAACCTTACAGCCATTGCTTTCTCTCTGAACCAAGGGCACATTCCAGAAACTCTGCTAGATATTTTGCTTAATTCATTCATTGGAAAAAACAAACAAACAAACAACAACAAAAAACCCCAGTGTTTATTTCTTTTTTTTTTTTTAAAGATTTTATTTATTTATTTCATAGAGGGAGAGAGATCACAAGGAGGCAGAGAGGCAAGCAGAGAGAGAGAGGAGGAAGCAGGCTCCCCGCTGAGCAGAGAGCCCGATGCGGGCCTCGATCCCAGGACCCTGAGATCATGACCTGAGCCGAAAGCAGAGGCTTTAACCCACTGAGCCACTCAGGCGCCCGCCAGTGTTTATTTCTTGATGAACACCATAATTATTGCTAATACATATCACATTTTCCCTAACTCTGGAGAATTTGCAAATTCATGCAGTGTGGATTTAGGAGAAGTTCAAGGTTCAAATCCTGTTTAAATCCCTTGCATAAATTCCCAAAGGGCCCTCCAGGCTTCCATTTTTGCCCTTGATAAAAGTATTAGCATTTGTTTAAAAGTCCTGTAGAAGCTATGAATATGGAAATGCAGAGGTTAATGCCAGTGGATGCGTCAGCCATTCAATGTTCTATTCAGGGCCATGGCCCCCCAGACCCAAAGCACACCCGACCAAACTTTCCCCAAATGCCATGCTTCCCATAGGCAAGAGTCAGAAGTCTTTTCAAATAGAGTACATTGTTTCCAAATAATACCTTTTCAATACTTCCCGGATTACCTATTTCTGAAGAAACAGAAGTTGCCAAAATTTAAGGAGTCTGCATATCTGGTCAAAAATCTTTACCTTCTTGTAACTTATCACAAAGGGTATTTTTCTGCTCATCATGAAAACAACAAATGCATTTATGCATATTAATTACATGGGAGTAAATGGCTTCATGCATGTTAAGAATTTCTAAAGCACTGACTTGATCATTTCCCCTTCATCTTAATGATCCACAATGGCATATTGTTGCCTAAAGAAGTGGTTTCAAAATATGCTGGGTCAAGAATGTCTTTGAAAAAGCTCACCACAGTATTATCTCTTCCCCCCAAACTGCATATGGAGAGAAAATATGTGACATTTTAGTTGCCGTATGGACATCTAACATCAGCACATGGATCCAAGTTTAAGATCTTCTGGCTTTTAGGATGAATGTCCATCTGCTCAGACTGCCCAACTCTTTGATCTACCCCTTAACTCTGCCTCCAGGCCCTTCTCACTCTTCTCTGCCCTATGCCCCCCTCACATTGACAGTACCACACTCTGTCAGGATCCTTAACACACCCAGCACTTTCTGGCTTCCGTGCCTTGCACATTCTGCTCTCCTTGACCTCGAGAAGTCACCCTCTGCACCAGTCATCTGACTCACCTGTTACTCTCCAAAACGTTAGCTCAGATTCCATTTCCTCTGTGAAATCTGGTTTTCCAGGCATATTTTCTATCTACCTTCTCTGTGCCCTGGTAGTAATCTGTGCAGCTTGATTAACAGCATTTATCATTCTATACTATATTAATTCTGCCTCTCCCTGGGAAAGGATGGGGTTCCACCAATAATGCCATCTCCAATCTCTAACACAAAGTCTGATAGAAACCGAGGTTGTCAATAAATGTTTGTATAATGAATGAAGAAACGAATGGCCTTCTTTATAGTTCAAAGACAGAGAACCCTAAGCTTACATTTGGACAACTGAAACAAATAACCACTTCCAGGATCAAGAGCAAGGTGTCAGCACACTTTATAAACAGACAGTGATTGCCGAGCTAATTTAATTAGTTTATCTGAGATCAGTCAGAGGCTGGGTCAAGACACGGGAGCACGAACAAGTACCTATGCTAGATTAAAGCATAGCGGCCAATAAAATTGTCACGTGAAAAATGAATAGCAATTTTAATGGCTTTCAATAAGATTTTATGAGATGAAAACATGCTACAGGCAAACGTGTTAAAAAAGCGAACAGAGGCAGGTTCGTGCACGCGCGAGCGCGCGCACACACACACACACACACACACACACACTCCCCTAGTAAGCAGGAACACTGAGTTGAGGCTTCAGGGAGGCAGTGGATTCTTGTCTTCATAGGGGTGCAGAAGTTGGATAATAACACAGATTCTGCACAGATCTACCTCTCTCCCTGATGAGAGGGTAAGAATACAAAGATAGAGCAGGTTCCCAGCTATAGGCCCCTCCCCTCTGCCATGCCCCCCACCCCTCTGGCCACAGCTGGCTCTCTAGCCCATGACTCCCACTTCAAAGGTCAGTGAAGAAGGTTGGCAAGCACTGGACAAGAAATCAGAGGGCCTGCCTGAACTCCAGTATACTCTGCAGCGTATTTGCTGTGGGAGACAGGGTTGGTTACTCACACTTGTAATCCTGTATTTCTTCATCTGTCAAGCTGAGCCATTCATGCCCTTCTCACTGAAGCAAGAGAGGAAGAGAAAGGAAGCTCCATGCACACCAGGTGGCACTGTGAACATTGATTGTATTGTATGCAGTTGGTTGAATCCATGTGTATCTTCCTTGAAAATATGAGCTCCTTGAAGGTAGGAGCAAACCTTACTTAATTCTACTTTCTGAGACTCTAGAATAGGATATATAATTAGTTTATCTATCTATCTATCTATCTATCTATCTATCTAGTGCAACTTTACACTAAAAAGAATTCTTTATTATGATAGTTCCTGGAGAATAAACTATGAACAAAAAAATAAAGACTAAGCCATGGTTTATGGTGCCTAAGAAGACTGGCATCTTTTCTGCAGATAAAGCACAGGCTACATGTAAGGCCTTAGCAAGCAATATGAGATGCTATGTCAATTAGTTCTCATGAGATAGAGCAGGAGATATTTGTTATATAGGCAGTGGACAAAGTGAAATTCAGGCCCCTGTTCACACATAGTTTTTCACACACCTTTTCAAGTAAATGAAGAATATATTCCAATGACAAAAAAATTCCTATATTTATCAAAGATGTTATTCTTTCACTTCATCAGGCAAACTATATGAATTTGACTTTAATCCACTGGATAGAAGTTCTTTGAATTCCAAACACAAATACAGAAGCCCAGTTATTAGTTTAGCTGAAACATCTGTTTCCAACTTCCTGAAAGGAAAAGGAGAGGTTGCCAATGTATATACATATTTGAAACAGGGCTCATACTGCACACATGGATACAATATGCATTTGTAAAAATTTTCCAAGCGGTCCAATGTCCCATTTGGTCAGGAGGAATAAGATGATGGAAGCATGTGATATAGGAAAATGAGTATGTAACTACAACCTCCCCCTAGCAATTCTCGTTTCTAAGAGAGAGTGCCGAGGTCACCACTTCATGGCCAGCATCAAGCAGATTCTGGACATTTGATCTGATGTTGACCTGTGGGTAATGTACCTCCATGAGGAATGCTATCTCTCAAAGAGGAAGAAAAGGGTCTAGCTGGAGTTTGTGTGTGTGTGTGTGTGTGTGTGTGTGTGTAGGGGTGGGGGGTGACTTTGGCTATAAGACTTCATAATGCTGAGTTCTGGCCCATTTTCTTTTACTAATTTTCTCTATGACTTTGGAAAAGTCTCTTCATTATTCCATCATGTAGGGTTTCAATTATTTCATCTGTAAAATGAATCTGTAAAACTAACAGGAAATGGGTCAAACCTTCTGGATTCCAGATCTCTTGAAATAATAATATTCTTTAAGCCAATAAACAAGCAGCCAATAGCAGTGAGATTCCAATTCAAATTTCCTAAACAATATCCTCATTGTCTTAACAGGTTTATCACCTGGCATGTAACAGATCCCAACCTTTTCTCCCCGTTCTAGGCATGAGGGATGCAGCTAATCTCAGAAGTCGATGAAGACCATCACAGCCTCTTCTAGGCTCCTGCCTGACACCGAAGCCCTGAAGCCACGTGAGACGAACAGGGAGGAAGATAAACTGAGAACCGAAATCTCCCAGGTGGGATGCTACCTGAGACAGATGTTCTGGATGGGGATTTATCAATGCAATGACAAGAGAAGGCTATTTTTGGGGGGAAAATAAAGCAAAACAAAATACAAAGTGCAAGCATCCTAGGAATTCTCGTTGGAACCTAAATCTGTTCAAATTAATCCACTGAGCAACGGGACAGACTGAAAAGGATCTTCATTTTGCACCCTGCCAGGCTACTCAGCTACAGTACAGAAAAGAGCACTGTTAAAGAATGAAGTCCTTAATATGGGGACATGTTACCTAACATCTCTGAGCTTTCGTTTTTTTGTTTTTGTTTTTGTTTTTGTCTAGGATATAGAGAGAATAACAGTTACCTTACTGGAAGGTGTTAAATAAAACCAGTAAATGAAAGTTCTAGCACAGTATCTGTATTACATGACAGATAAGAAACTGTTAGGCTCCCAGAAATTAACTAACTTGAATTTAAACAAAACAAAACAAGATAAAATGTTAGCTTTACTCTGCTACAGAATCACCTGAGCAAAGCAATCCCATTGAATGAAATGCCATCTACTGTCAGCCTGCTTTTCCAGACCTTGGCTCCCTTTTCTTGCTGTCCGCACCAGGCACTTAGGTGTGCCTAGTCTCTGCGAAGTCGTATTTTAAAATTCAAGACGATATCCTTAAACATGGAATCCTGAAATCTATTTCTCTGTATTTATCTGGCCCTGGGGTTCCTCACTTACGGGCATCAGATTTTCTTTCAGTCTGCTGCTGTCATCCAGGGAAGGGAACACTTGATGAGAAAATTGAGATGAGGAAGTGTGGTGCGAAGAGTCACGGAGGAAAGGTATAGACCCACCTGCTAACTGGTTGACCCCCGCAGGTAAACAGAGTTGGTACCTCACCAGCTGACTCAGGGGGAGGTGGGGGGTCACTGAGAGGCCCCGGTGGGTACAGGGGGTCGTGAAGCTGGTGGTAAGGGTGGTGGTGATGAAGCTTCAGGAATCTCTTCAAAGCTCTGAGGACCCACAGAATACCAGGAAACAGAACCCTTTACAGAAATGTTTGCCAAGCATTCAAAGTAACTTATGGCTTGAGATCGAGCCAAAGAAGAGGCTGAGAATATTATGAATTCCCTAGAAATTCTGATAGATATTTGAAGGAAATGGGGCAGGAACATACAAAAAAAAAAAAAAAATGTGAATGGGTGGAGGTTTGTGGGAGAATAATTTTGGATGAATCTGTGTCAGAGACAACACATCGTCTGACAATGGGGTGGGTAGTTTTAAAAGATATTAAGCTCAGTGTCATTGCTCCTTAATTTAGCGAGGGAGCCAACAAATTCAAATATCAGGCAAAAGTTGAAATAGATGCTTTAATTGGTTCTTGGCAACTTAGGGCTTCTAATGATCCTGGCTCTTTCTAAAAATGAATATATAGTACCACAGAGAGTTGTTAGGGGCCTTTGTTGGTTCTCACATTCTTTTCGAGTGAGACATATTTTCAGAGTTTCAGCTACCACCAAATCTCTTGCGTGTAGGTTGCCCATGAACTTCAGCCCTGTCTATCCAAAGCCTGTTGGGCTTCTCCACAATAGTGTCCCACAGGCACTTTGAGCAAAACATTCAATGTGACCATGCGACTGATGGTTCCCATCATTCTCCTGCCCGTGGAGCAGGGCGAGAGAACCCACCGACTGCATTTTTCGGATGTTCTTACAACCGCAGTTACAGTTGTGAGACTAGAGCAAACATTGCATTCAGTGATGCATTTCTCTTTCTAGAGAGTCAGGCTCAAGGACAACTTTTCCTCATGTAGGAAGTAGACCCATGATGCCTCAGTTCAGGGCAGCCTCTTTTAGGAATTGTGCAAGAACCTTTATTAAATCCTGTTTGTTTGTTTGTTTGTTTTCCCTTTAACTAGAGAACATGGATTCTATTTTCTTCATCTGAGCCCCGACTAATGTGATTTTAAGACCATTCACACTGCATCTAAACCTGCTTCTTTTCGTGTATTCTTTGCCTTGCTAAATGGCACCACCCATCATGTACACCCAGCCATCCAACTGGGATGTTGCCTTTCCAGACTCAAGTCTAACTCCATCTACCCATGAAGACCTTTCCTGACTGCTCTCCAGAGTGGATGTGACCGTTTCTTTCTCTGGGTCAAGTGTTCAGAATTGTATCATAGTTTCATAATCATCTTTATTAGTTCCCATTTCACTATGAAGGAGTAAGGAGTAACCATGGATGGTTAACTGAATAAAACAAATTTTAAGAGTAAAATGATGTTATTACTCACCTAACGGCAGGCCACATACTTTGAGAAATCATACAAAGAGGGTATACTGGCATGGAAAAGTCCCACCTATCACAGCTCACCCTCCTGACAGCCCTATTCACAACCTTGTTCATGTGTCTGTCTCCAATCATAGACAGTTGAGCCCCTTGAGGCAAGGATCAGGTAGTCATTCCCATATTCTGAGCATCTAGCATGGGGTTTGTCAAAAGAGTATATGTATTTGAATGAATACGTAAACCATTTCCCTCCCAAACCACATGCATTCATCAATCAAGGTGCTCTTGAGAGAATTTATGAGATATGAGTTATAAGAATCAATGTAATACGAGTATATTTGTGGTGGGCAGATTCTGACTTGGTTCCCATTGATCTCCAACTCCTGCTGTTCACACTCTTGTGTAATCACCTGCCCCTCACACCGGGCTGAACACAATGACTTGCTGTGAATGAAGAGAGTACAGCCCAGGGATAAGGTGACACCCGATGGCCAGGTTGTGAAAGATCATGACTTCCCTCCCTGGCTCCTGTGTGTGATGACTCCGGTGCAGAGGGCCACCTGGTCAGGAAGTGAGGCAGCTCTGGTTCAACAGTCAGCATGGAAGAGAGGCCCTCACGCCCACAGCCCGAGAGGAACTGAATCCTGCCAACAACCACGGAGTCAGCCGGGAACCCAATCCTGCTCCCGTTGAACCCAGCGATGGCTGTGGTCCTTGACTGCAGCTTGGTGAGAGGCCCCGGAGCAGAGGTCCTGGCTAAGCCTTGCCTAGCTCCCTGACAGCAGAACTCATGACAAAACAATTAAGTATTGTTTTAAGCCACGAACTGGGGAGTGTTTCGTGTAGCAGTAGATAACTCATGAAGTGTTCACATATTTTGCATGTAATCAAAAGTAATAAAAAGAATACATGAGAAAAAAATTATTACCATGATAGATCTGGGTTTTGCTCTGACATGCTAATCATTCCACGTGGCTTCAGTGCTTGTGAGAACAGACACAACAGCAGCACGGCATAGTGGAAAGAACGGAATTTTTTAGAGTGAGTGGGGGAGGAACATCAACAACACAAAGTTTGGTTCAATTTTAAGCTCTGCCAGTAAGAGTCTGTTTGAATTTTGAGAAATTTCCAAATTGGTTCATATGAATATTCTGTCTCTTACCGCTCTGAGGACCAGTGGGAGGAAGAGCATGACACTAACTCTTGAGTCATAGAGTTAGAAAGTGTCAGAGCTTGAGGAAATATTGGGCTTGATAACCTGAGGTCACAGGACTCCTCAGAACCACTGCAAAATATGGTATCCGTGATGTAACCTTCTGTGAAATGAAGGTTACAGATGTAAACCAAAAACACCTTCGTAAATGGATACTTAACGTAATGGTAGGTGGTAATTTGTCATCTGTCCATCTCGCATGTAGCTGTCCCCCTCCACGTGAGCGGCGTTACCACTCATTTCTCTGACCCTTAAGAAAGGAACAGCCTTTCCACCAGGGGGATCCCTCTGAAATCACAGCGCTCCTGTGATGCTTACAGTAGAAAGACCCAGAGCCCAAAAAAGAGCTAAGAAATGAGCTTTTATAGGAAATGGCATTTAGAATATGCTATTTGATCCAGCAGAATACAATTATCTCTGTGAACAGTGACCAATAAAATTTGATTCCATTGTGATCATATTTCTACTAAAATATTTCCATTTTAGGGTTAGCATTAATCATTTGTTCAGACAATAACAATACTCCCAGAAAAGTGGAGGTTCAAATATTTAAGTGTGGCCTCCGGAAAATCACCGACAGAATCAACTTCCACAAGATATCTACATCATGAATGTGGCGTCATCCTTGCCCAAGGGCCACAGTAATCTACTCTGTACCATTCCAATTTTACGATACATGCTGTCAAAGTGAGCTCTACAAAATATCTACATCAGTGAACATGAATTTTTTCCTTAAAGCCTCAATGAAAAGAACTTTGTATTTGTAGAAGTGTTCACTGAACCACAAGTATAGTTCGACCACTTAAGATTTCGAAAACAAGTAGTGATACACATGAAAAAGTGAAGTAAGGTATTAGACTCTGCAAATGCTTGAATTTAATATAATTCAGATGATGAGAAGGCAGCATGACCAAGAAGCCTAGGAACTGAAAAATCAAATGTGTGGCTGGACACTAGATTAAAAATGTTAAGATAAATACGAACCAGACTGATTTGTCAGTGGCATGAATAAAAAGGAAAATATCCTTAATCTCAGTAGAAGTAACATACCAGTATAAACTACAGGTGGTCTAATAAGATAAAATGAGGAAATCTGATAGAGCTGACATAGTTCTCTATGCTTGTAATGGCATGGGAGGACGTGATAAAATATCACAGAAAAGACATTGCTTACCCCACAGTTCGTTTCCAGGGCTCAAAATGACATGGAGACAATATTCTCCAACAGACAGCATCCTAGGAACAGAGTGTAAAAAGAAACAATAGTACATAAGGCTTTAGAGAAGTCATGGATGAAACATATTCAAGTTGAATCATATCAGAAATTGTTGAACACAATCGGAAATTCAGATATAAAAGAAATCAATGTCACCATTTCCCATTTTCTTACCATTATTCTATGGACAAATTATTTGGCTGATAATATGAAACAACTTTAAATGTTTCTAAGTTTCAAATCCCTGTCATAGGTGTGCTTACAACTAACATCTCAAACAGATATGGATGTAATACATTGTATTACGTTGTCATACAACATAAATATCATAACCAGTATAGCTATTTTATATTGGTAAGTTATATTCTCTAATAGTGAATAGTTCTTTGTAAATAGCCAAAGAAAATGACATAAAATGATCTCTAAAACACACAGTTTCATTTCTGGAAAATACAATGCAAAAAAATTTTACACAATAAATTTTGTGTTTATGAAAAAAAAAATTTAGGTCCTAGGCTCAGATAATTACAAACAGATATTTCACCTACATTACTAAACACCTGTCTAGCAAGATATCTTTCATAGTTGACCTTTGCCCTCTAAATAAAATCCATGAGTTCTTTTCTAATCATTGTGATGAGAGGCAGGAAAAAGTAAAAAAGAAAAAAAAAAAGAACTGTCTTTGAGGGAGCAGCGACCAGTGCTCTGCAAAGCTCTAACTGGATATCATCATCTGACTGTTTCTATTAACAACCATATTTAAATAATACTCAAATCTACAGCTCCAGCTCGGATCAGTTTCCTGAATTTCTGATCCATAAGTCTTACTGATGACTAGATACTCTATTTACCTATCTGGCACCTCAAATTGATCATGCCATTTTTTCCTTCCTTTTGGTTCATTTTGGTTAACTCTTAGGTTTCCTGTTTTGGAAAAAGCTGAAACCTTCCATCCGGTTTCTCAAACCAGCTCCCAAGGAATGTCCTTAATTTTAATCCTCTTTCTTGCTCTTCACATTCTATCAGACCTGTCTATTTGATTTGCCTCATTTGATTCTACCTGAACCAAATCTCTCTCAAGGCCTCTTACCTCTCCATCCACTTGTTCATCACCAAAGTTCAAGTTATTACTTTAACCTTGATTCTTTAAAAACCTCCGAATTTCTCTCCTCCTCCTGGTTTTGCTCCATCTGTCCCCACACTGATCCATTTTTCTCTTGCTTCTGGATGGATACTTTTTCTAACACAAATCTAATGACTAACTATATTCCTATTGGTTAATAAGCCATGCAGTGGTATTTAAATGCCCTTCAGATAAAGTAGGAATGCGACCTTCCCATATGCATTTTTATCATTTCTCTTCCTTATACAGTCGGCCTTTGAAAGACACAAGTTTGAACTGTGCGGGTCACAAATGCAGGTTTCTTTCACTAAATACAGTACGGTTCTATAAATGTATTTCCTCTTCCTTATGATTTTCTTTAATGACATTTTTTCTCTAGTTTACTTTTTTTGGTAAGATTTTATTTATTTGTCAGAGAGAGAGAGAGAGAGCACAAGCGGAGGGAGGGGCAGGCAGAGAGAAAAGTAGACTTCCTGCTGAGCAGGGAGCCCATGCAGGACTCAATCCCAGGACCCTGGGATCATGACCTGAGCTGAAGGCAGACGCATAACGGACTGAGCCACCCAGGCGTCCCTCTAGCTCATTTTATTGTAAGAATATGGTATATAACATACAAAATATGTTATCAACCGAATGTCGTGTTATAGGTAACATGTCAACAGTAGGCTATTAGTCATTATGTTTCTGGGGAGTCAAAAATTATGTGTAGATTTCAGACTGCGTGAGGAGTTGGTGCCCCGAACACCCGTTTGTTCAAAGATCAATGTATTTCCTGTTTTAACCAGTTTGGTCTTTTCTTAGTTCCTCAATTATGGCATGGTGTGGTCATTTGCTTCCTCATCAAAACAGACCCTGAGACAAGGCTTCACATGCTTGTATTGTAATTGGGAGTTTTCTCAGGATGCACCAGTGTGGTAATGGAGAGTGGAGACAGAGAAATCACGACTGGGTTATTAAGCACAGCACCCCTGTTGTTTATAAAAGTGGAATATGGCTGGGGAAGTCTGGGATCCAGTGTACAACATGAGCATTGTAGTTAAACCATCTCAGAGGCAAGCGATTTAGAGTATTCATATGCCAAATCCTGGGGAGGGAGGGATATCAGTTTCTTAGCACTTCTGGCCTTCTGCATGGGGGCAGGACAGGTGCAGGCAACCAAAGAGGCCTCGGGGAAAGAGATACAGATGTAGACACTTGAAGAAGCATTTTAGGACACTGACATTATAAAGACTAAGGATACAAGGGTGGGAGATTCTCACTGTCTGCTACACAGGATTTTTGGTGGCTCTGGGTCTCCTTTCCTATTCCTTTTGCTAGGATAATATCTTCCCCATGGCCTTGATGGTCAGCTAACTTCTCTATATTCATTTGTTACTTTAGATATAAATATCCTTAATGTTTTCTCTGGCCTCCCAAATCTGTGATAGTCACCCCTCTGCATACATCCATATCTCTCTGTTTTAAAATTCATTTCGCTAACCGTTTAGTGAAGAGGAAAAAAAAACCACAGGTATATACAGATATAAACATATTGCCATAGACTTATGAGAAATGGAGAGATTCATTTATGTTTAGAAGTATCTGGGTTTTTATGGCTCAGTTCTGGAAGTAGTAACATTGCCTAGAACTTAATCATATTACACATCCATAAGGAAGACTGAGAAATGAGGTTAGTTAGCTACATAGCCAAGAAAGAAGAGGAAATTGTTACCAGCTATCAGTTTCATCCTCTCCTGAGAGGAACAAGTTCAGCCCGTTACCTAAGGAAGATAAACTAAAGCCCCATCCAGTCACTGCACCCAGCTGAAAATCCAGGACTTCTGGGCAATATAGTCATTCTATCCACCAGATACAGAGTTAGCTCCTTGTATTCTAGAGACCTGTGCTCTAAAAAAGCCAAAGCATCTATTATCCACTTTCAACACATATACAAAATATAATAGTGGAGAAGAAACAGGATGAAAACATTATAGACTTATTGGAAAAATTAAGGATGGGAGAGACCTTGATTCTTAGCAATTATAATTCTTGGTGAACAGAGGTCTCTCTGTTCTGGCAGTACAGGAAATTCCTTTTTTTAAAACCAGAAGTCCAGCATAGCTGCTGGGTCTCTGGGGAGAGTTCCCTTGTCCGAAGTGAGGACAGGGCGGGAGTATGCTCTCCTTGCAGGTTGATCATATTTCATATCTTCTTTCCTGCTTGTGCAAGTTCGAAGCCTAGGGCTTATTTAAAGGCTGTGCAGCCAAGGGCTTTTCAGTCTCTATCTGTGAATTCTTTGAAAATTCATTTTTCTCATAAACTCTGTAGACTTCTGATCAATTTTTTTCTACGTGGTTTCAAGTCCCTATAGACATAGTTGAGGCCCTTTCTTGGACATAATTCTGTATTTTTGTTTTATTTATTTTATGTATTTATCTTTTTTTCTTTCTTATAAACCCTTCCTATTCTTTTTCTCAATTTAATGGTGATTACCTTGACGCTATGTGAAATTATATTTGGGAAGGCTTTACCATTCAGGAAAGACTGCCCCAGAGTTGAACTATTTAGTTCAACTAAGGATATTTACCTGGCTTTAGTGACTAAAAATTCCCTTCACTATTATCTGTTACTGTTTGAGATCTGGCAGCAGCTTGCTTTTCCAAAATTGTGGAATCTTGTATCTCACTTGTCATGGACACCTCTTTGGAAAGTAGGCTATTCTTGCCTGAACTCCTCTCTTTTTTTTGTAATACTGTGATAAGTCAAATCAATACAATTTGATACACAATTATTATGACTTTTTACTACCACTTTCTCTAGAGGTAAGGAATTAAATAGGCTGCCTTCTAAGATTGAAGGCAACCAAATATTTTGACACAACAAAACAAAACGCTTTCTCTTCTGCCTAATTTATCTCTTTACTTGCCACCCAAAAACCAACCACTAAGCCAATGCCATCGTATGGATTTTTGTAACAGTTGGTGGTAGCATATGCTTTGAAACAAATAAATCCTCACACTTCAGTAGTTTAACATTATAGGTGCTCATTTTTCAGTCACATAAAATCCAATAATGCACTCAGTGGTGGCTTTCCAATGGTAAGTCAGAGACCTACCTGGGTATCTCTACTTAGTTGTTCCACTGTCTCCTAGGATAATAAGTTCTATGTGCCAGTGGACAAAGGAGGGAGACTAGGGGCAAAGTTTGTAGGAAGCCTTTATAATGCAAGCCTAAAGAACCTAGATGTCCATCAACAGATGAATGGATAAAGAAGATGTGGTATATATATACAATGGAATATTATGCAGCTATCAAAAGAAACGAAATCTTGCCATTCGCAACAACATGGATGGAACTGGAGGGTATTATGCTGAGCGAAATAAGTCAATCAGAGAAAGACAATTATCATATGATCTCTCTGATATGAGGAACTTGAGGGGCAGGGTGGGGGGTTGTGGGGGGTAGGGAGGGAAAAATAATGAAACAAGATGGGATGGGGAAGGAGACAAACCATAAGAGACTTCTAATCTCATAAAACAAACTGAGGGTTACTGGGGGGTGGGAGGGTAGGGATAGGGTGGATGGGTTATGGACATTGGGGAGGGTTTGTGCTTTGGTGAGGGCTGTGAAAGATGTAAGCCTGATGATTCACAGACCTGTACCCCTTGGGCAAATAATAAAAATAAAATTAAAAAAAAAAAATAATGCAAGCCTAGATGTGGTGTATGTCAAGTTAACCTGCAGTTTCATGGGCTAGAAAGGAGTCACTCATGGTCATATGTAACTGTAAGGAAGGCTGGGAAATATTGCCTAGCAATGGGTTTAGGGGTAAGAGGAAATATGTTTGTGAATACCCAGGCAACTTCTACCACATTTATCAAAAATAAATAAATAAATAAATAAATACTTCATCTATCAAAGGGAAAAAAGAAAACTTTATAAGAAATCTATTTTTTTACCTACCTTTCACTCTTTCTCTCTCTTTCTCTTTCTCCTCCCTCCCTCTGCACCCTTCTTGCATGGCCTGTCTACACTCTCTTCTTAGAACCTGATAAACTGAACTGAGCAGGAGGCTCTGGGGCCTGGCCTGGGGAAGCCTAGAGATAGTAGGACCAAGGATGCTTTAAGTGTGGTTTCAAGGATGGAGAAGAAATTGAAACCATGTTGATCATCCTATCAAGGCTTGATTACAAAAGGCAGGGAGGAGATATTAAAACAAATTTTAAAAGTCAGAGAGATTCTTAGGGATATTAAAGATCCAAACGCAAGGTTAAGAATGGGAGAGCCAAGTGGGCAAGGGTATCTGAGGTGTTTGAATGAAGTCAAAGCCATTTTCCTAAGGATCTTCTAGTTTCTGTGGGAGAAGGAAAGAGCCATTCAGATCTCCAAGCTGATCAGGATAACACCAAGTGTAAGTGACAGACTTTTGTGTACCTCTTTGTAAACACATAATAGATCTTCAACATCTAAAGGGAGAAAATGTTTTCCAGTACTGACATCGCCTTTGCTGTCACATTTTTCCTGGCTTTGCAGAGGTTAAAAGATCATGACATAGCAGCTTCCAAGCGCGGAAAAAAGAGGTAATCAAATTGGCACACATCCCAGGGAAACTGTGAGGTCTTACTGAGCATGAGTGCCAGTGGAAAGAAGCATTTTGAAATGCAAACTTCAGGGGAAAAATGATCCAGACAGTCTCTGTGACCAGGAGCTGTCTTTGGGAAGCTGTTTTAGCCGCATGGTCTCCCCGTGACTCAGAAAGGCTGCCCTGCTCTCTCCTTCAAGTCGGGTAGAAAATAGGACCTATTCCTTCACATTGTAGCTTTATCCCAAGTTTGCCAGCCCTTCAGACAAGATTTTAAAATTCCAGAAGGAACAGAGTTACTCCTGGGCGTAGGCTATGGAGCAGCATAGATGGGAAAGAGGGCCAAGACAGGAATTGGAGGATCTGAGCTCGAGTCCAGGCCAACCAGGGTTTGCCCAGTGGCCATCACTTGACTTTGCTGAGCTTCAGTGGCTCCCTCTCTAAGGAACATTCCTCAAGCGCAGGAATCCTATCGGCCTCTCTGTGCCCCCAGGCACAGTGCAAGTACTCAATAAATAATTGTTAAAATAATAAACAAACAAATGATTCTCTAGATCACAGATTCTTAAGGTTCAAATTACAATAAAATTA
This sequence comes from Ailurus styani, assembly GCA_002007465.1. NCBI lineage: Eukaryota > Metazoa > Chordata > Mammalia > Carnivora > Ailuridae > Ailurus > Ailurus styani. Next base: position 500,530 of record LNAC01000496.1, on the reverse strand, counting down.
ACACTAAAACTTTTCATAAAACCATCATACGTATATTTTGACTGTGAGTCAGTACCTGCTGGCACTTGTTCCTAATAGAGGCAGATTCTATGGGAAATTCCCATTTCATCAGTTGTGTATTCCCACCTGGGTCTTCTCTTTCCACAGAATTCCTTGAATTATTATTATTTTTTTAGATTTTATTTATTTATTTGACAGAGAGAGATAGCCAGAGCAGGAACACAAGCAGGGGGAGTGGGAGAGAGAGAAGCAGGCTTCCCGCCCAGCAGGGAGCCTGATGGGGGCTCGATCCCAGGATCCTGGGATCATGACCTGAGCTGAAGGCAGACGCTTAAGGACTAAGCCACTCAGGTGCCAAATTCCTTGAATTAAACTGCGTGGCTCTGGGTCTATGGCAGGTCCTAGGGCCAGTCACTCCAGGAAGAGTTAGCTCATACAGGATTTGGAGCTTCTAACCTGGAGAGTAAACCAATGTGCACACTCCCAGAAGATGACAAATCCTTCTCTGTCTGACAAGCTCCTCTGCCCTCTTTGGGGTCTGCACAGCTTTGAGATAGACACTCAAGGATGAACAAAGAAGAATTCTGATAGGACCCTCTTGCTCTCACAACCAAAAACCCATCGGGTTCCCAATGACATTGCTCTTGCAAACTATATAATTAAAACATAGGCTCGACTCTCAATTATTGGTGAGATAGGGATGTTCTCATGAATGGAAGTATAAATTAAATAGTGAGGAAATGCCTATAATGATTGAGACAGGATTACATACATGCTGTGTGTTTAGAAGAGGGGGATGAGAAGTCTGGAGTTGTCCCAAAATGCTTCCTGGGCAGAAAGTCTTGACATGGATACTGAAGGACTCTTTTGTATTGAGAAATAATGAGACTTGCAAACAATTCAGGAGGAGGGCCTTGGGCAAGGAAAAAAAAAAACACAACAATGAAAAAACCAAAAAAAAAAAAAAAGTTAACATATGATACTCTCAGGATGTGTTTCGTGACCAAAGGGCAGTTCTGTGAGGAGAAGTTTGGAGATAAGAAAAGGCAGGTCAAATGGGATCAGAATGTGCGGCTGTTTTTTTGTGGGTGATAGGAAGTCAGTGATTGATGGCTTTTAAGCAGAGGAATGAGATGATCAGATTAGTGATATAGAAAAAAATTATTCTGGTAACCATGTTAGGAAAATGATGACCTGGGAAAAGAGTGGACATAGGAAATGAATACAGTTGTGGTGTGTTACCCACCTAAGTTCTGGAATGCATTCCTGAACCAAAACATCCTTGGGGTCAAACTGGTCAGGTCAAGGAACATGGTCAAAACATCCTGCTCATATTATACAACAGCTGCTTGGGAATCCAAATGATGAGTCAGTTGTTACTGGAAGGAGTCTCAATGGTGATGTTTAGGAAAATCATTTGTGCATAGTCTGTTTAAAGAGTGAAAAGGAAAAAAAAGAGAGAGAGAGAGAGAGCAAAAAGGGCATAATACTTGGAACAATGGTGATTGTCTGTGAAGTAGTCCAAAAAGGTGATTCTTAGGGCCTGGGTGAATGTTCTCCTAACTCCTGATTGAACTACCTGGTCAAATGATCATTTGACAGCCAATCTGCGCTCCTGTTGACACAGAGATAAGGCGCAGTCAGTGGCGTCAAGAATATACGTATTTCATTGGAACCCTTCGGTGGGTATACAGAAAACAGAGCCCCTTCCTTTTTAACTTCTCATACAGGGTTTTGGTTCCAGGTATCTTTTGAATGAATGAAATGGGTCAAGTGAAGGGTATATATTGCTACAGTTTGTGAAAGAAAAGCAAATCCCAGTGCCAAGATCAGAAGAAAATTCTCCTGGGGAGTGAGCCAATGTCACTGTCTTTGCTTGGAGAAATGTGGCCAATAATTATATCCGAACTGTGAAATAGAACGCCTTTCCCTCCTCCAGCTGGCAGAGGGATTTGGACCACATCTGTTAAATATTTATCAGTAGCGGATACTAGTTTATCTTAGTTTTACTTTCCTGCCCTGATCATCAGGATTTTTATCTCATTAAGTAGAACATTGCTGGTGGGACCTGGTTTCTCTTGCAGAGGCCAGTGTGAGTTGTAGACAAGGGTTAAAGACGGAAAGTGACCTCGGAGCAGATGAAATGGTGCATACAGAGAGAAGATTAGCCCTTAATTGCTATGTCGACATTTTAATTCTTTTCCTAGGCTACTGGGGTCTGAATTAGACATTTGTCATCTTAGTTAACTCCCAAAATTTTGAGGTGAAATAATTTATGCTTCATGATGTAGGATGATGGTATCTATAACTCTTCAGAGTCATGACTTTTGATGAGAGAAATTTGGTAGGGAATCGAGCTCCGTGAGTTCAGCATCATGCCTGAATTTTCTGATTTTTTCCTTCAAACTTTTAAATATAGCTGGTCTGACTCTACAATTGGTTATCTGAAACCACCATATTTATCTAACTGGTTACTCTTCAAAATCCCCACCTACTTGATTTCTGGCAAGAACATAACATACAAAAGGAACAACAATATTTTTCCAATCTGTCTGTCTACACGACTCAGCTCATTACCTTTCCTTTCTGCCAGCTTTTTTCCCCAACTGGAAGAATTTTCTAACATGGATATGTTGAGACATTGTGGCAAGGGAAAGACCATTGTATGGGAGGTAAAAGAACTGAAATCTTCTTGCTTATCTGTCACGTCCCACCATTTATCCCTCCTGGGCCCTACAGATTCCTCTCTAAAAAACTGGGACAATCACATCTGCCCTGGAGACTCCAGCAGGCTATTAGAAAGCAGAAGTAATAATGATAACAATGATGATGATACCAATAACCATAATAACATTTGATGGGCACTTACTCCATTACAGGCACTGTGATATTAATTGCAAGCATTCATCATGTAAAGCTCATAAGGAACCTATGAAGGAGGCAGCGAAATTCCCAAAATAGTGCCAACTCCAGAACTTTGATGCATTTGACAACTGTAGCATGTTGTAAGTTTTTACAAACTCTACAAGCACAGAGCATTATAATTATATAATTATAAACATAGACAGCCTTATATTCATATTTATTTGATGTTCGATATGTGTTCCATATCAAGGCAAATCATCAATCGTGGGCTGTGTGTCTGTGCAACCCAGGTCTTTGATAAAATGAAGGAAGCCACATACCCAGAAAGGGCTTGGGGCCCAGGAAGGTCATGGTCAAGTTTGGGTTCCCTTGAAGCAAAGTGCAACACTGTGCTCAAAAACCTTTGGCTCTTCTGTGTCCCGGACTTCGACTTCCCATACCCACTTCCCACCCCCCAGTGCCCCAGATGGTATCTTTGGGTATCAATGCCCTTTCCCTTCTTCAGAACTGACCCCAAATACTCTTTCCTCCTTCAATATCTCCTTGAGCTCAGCAACCAGATTTAATCTCCTCATCCTAAGAATTTTAGTAGAATTTGTCTCTACTTCTTCCACATGCTTAACACTTATGTCTTCCATTTGTCTGCTTGCTTTAACTGACACGATACTAGCATACTGGAGTGCAAGCTCCTTGAGAGCAGAGGTTGTTTTCCCCATCTCTCTGTCGTCTGTCGGCCACCTCTGTGGCCTTTGCTCCACCCCCACTTCTGGAACTCCTATGGGTCTAGTCCACGCTATCCTTTTTTTTTTTCCCAGATTTGATATCTCTACTAAGCTGCTAAGGAGAGGAAAGACTCTTTTTCTCTTTCTACAGGTCTTTTTTCCCCCAGCTTTATGGAGGGATAATTGACACAATATGTACATAAAATTTAAATTTATATTTTACATCAACTTACATGAAATATATGTACCTAAATATATTTAAATAAAATACATTTGAAGTGTGCACCATGATGACTTGGAACCTACTCTGTGGAAGGATTCCTTTTTTTTTTTTTTAAAGATTTTATTTATTTATTTCATAGAGGGAGAGAGATCACAAGGAGGCAGAGAGGCAGGCAGAGAGGGGGGGAAGCAGGCTCCCCGCTGAGCAGGGAGCCCGATGAGGGCCTCGATCCCAGGACCCTGGGATCATGACCTGAGCCGAAGGCAGAGGCTTTAACCCACTGAGCCACCCAGGTGCCCTGTGGAAGGATTCCTATCACTGAGCTAACACATCCAACGCTTCTCACGTTTGCTTCTTTTTTTCATGAGAACGACATAAGTTCTACTCTCTCAGGAAATTTCTATTACCCAATACAGTGCTACTGAGTGTAATCACTATGTTTACATTAGATCTTCAGACTTTCTTCATCTTATAACTGAACATTTGCATCTTTCCATCGGCCTCTCCCTATGACTCTGCCCCTACCTTCCCAGCTCCCGGCAAACACCATCGTGCTCCCTGTTTCCACGAGTTTGACTTTTTTTTTTTTTTGAGGTCACATACAAGTGATGTCATGCAGTATTTGTCTCTGTCTGGTTTATTTCACTTAGCATAATACTCTCAGGTTTCATCTATATTGTCAAAAAATGGAGGATTTCCTTTTTTTTTCTTTTACAATGTTATTACAATATTGTTGACGATGTACAACACATTCCCTCTGCTGTACTTTTCATCTCTGTGATTTATTTATTTTGTAACTGGAAGTTTTTGCTTCTTAAATCCCCTTCACCTACTTCATTCATTCCTCCACCGCCTTCCTCTCTGGGAATCAGCAGTTTGTTCTGTGTGTTTATGAGTCTGTGTCTGCTTATTTGTTTGCTCAGGGATTTTCTTCTTTTTTTTTAAGGCTGAATAATATTATATGACATATGAGTGATATATATTCATTATATACGTACATATGTGTGTGTGTATAAATTTGTTTATTAGTTCTTGGTTTTTTTTAAGATTTTATTTATTTATTTGACAGAGAGAGATTACAAGTAGGCAGAGAGGCAGGCAGAGAGAGAGGAGGAAGCAGGCTCCCCGTCGAGCAGGGAGCCCGACGTGGGGCTCGATCCCAGGACCCTGAGATCGTGACCTGAGCCGAAGGCAGAGGCATTAACCCACTGAGCCACCCAGGCACCCAATTTGTTTATTAGTTCTAAAAGTTTTTGGTGGAGGGACACCCAGCTGGCTCAGTCAGTTAAGTGCTCAACTCTTGATCTCAGCTCAGGTCTTCATCTCAGGGTTGTGAGTGGAAGCCCCACACTGGGTTCCACACTGAACATGGAGCTTAATTAAAAGAAAAATAAAAAGGTTTTGGGGGAGTCTTTAGGGTTTTCTATATATAACATCACATCATCAGCAAAAAAAAATAATTTTATTTCTTCCTTTTCAATTTGGATGGCTTTTATTGATTTTTCTTGCATAATTGCTCTGGCTAGGACTCCTGATACTATGATAAATAAAAGTGGTAAGGGTAGGCATCCTTGTCTTATTCCTTATCTTGGAGGAAAAGCTTTTAACTTTTCACCATTAAGTATGATGTTAGCTGTGGGCTTGTGATGTAGACTCTTATTAATAGCTTTTCTCAATGGGTATTTATTGAGCTACAAATACAATTGGGAGTTGTAGTTCCAGAGATTATGCTAAAATGGGTGCACAACGTACACAGGTTGGAGGATGGGGAGACTATTCATCTGAGGGAAGAAGAACTTTTGTAGATGTCTTCCAGACTAAGTGGCATCTCAGGTGACCTCTGAGGGAAGAAGGTGAGTATACAGGGGACAAGCAATGAGAAGAAGACACCTCACGAAGAGCAGTTACATTTGACCATCAGACACTTAATTTTGTCCTTATGATGTGTCTGGTGCAGAACTCTTTGCTGAACTTGAAATGGTTCATGAGACCAAGCTAATCCCAAAGGTAACAAATGAACTGCCACAGTAGGTTCTTTGATGAAGACAAGAAGACAGAAAATCTTTTTAAGTACTTTGACCACGGTTTCTCACATGTAAAACAGGAATCGTAATAATGATGACACAAATACCTAATTCACAGTGTTTTAAGGAAGGTCAGGAAAGTAAAACGTAGGAAAGAGATTGTATACTTCAAAATGTATAAATACCAGTTCTTCTGGGCCAGCGGACGAGGGCTCCCATTATCACAGGACACCGAATTTCCTGTAGTTGCATATGTCTTCCACAGAATACTCTTAAACCCAGAAGGAGAAAGTCATTGTCTGTGTAAGACCTGTGGCGGGTTCTGAAGCAAGTCAGAAGGAAAATGAAATTATGAATCTAGTGCAAGAAACTGAAAAATGGATGACCTGATGTATTCAGAGGCTATCTTTAGCAAAGATAGGAATCTCATTTAGGTAGTAATTAATTATAGGTGTCTCAACATTTTCATTTGTTATGATTAACTTGGCTTGGGTGATCAATCTTGGTTGTCAGCTCCAGTAGATAGGTGGAATTTCCAGCCTGAGATGGAAATTATTTCAATATTAATCAATCCTTAGCACTTCTCCGATGACAGTTTTCCCCTGTTACCTTTGAAGCTTGATTAGTTACCTAGACATTTTATGTACTTTCCCCAGTAGCAAAAGGAAAATCATGAATTATTTCAAAAAAGTTTAACCAGGTGCCGAGACTGAAGCAAAGTCTTCCTTCTTTGGTTTTGAAAAAAAAAAAAAAGAGAGAGAAAGAAAGAACGCAAGCTGATGCAATAATCTTTGGCTTCCCTCTGCTAGCACTCCTCTCCTTGGCTCACACCCTTGCAGAAACGTTGGCTTCCTTGCTCTTCTGCTTTTCTCGGATATATGAGGCATGGCCCTCTCTTGGATACTTTGCACTTGTTATTCCTTTTGCTTAGAATGCCTTGTGCGCGTACCCTTTTATCTGTGAGGTCTTCCCTTGTCAAGCTATTTAGAACAGGATGCTCCGCCCCCTTTCAAGTACTTCCTGTCCTCTTTCCCTCCTTTGCTTTTTCTCCAAAGCACTGACCATTGACATTATCTGACATTTCTTCCAAAGCACTGACCACTATCTGACATTCTACATTATTGCACTCCTTTATTCTCGATGGTCTATCTCCTCCCACCAGCACAGAAGTTTGTGAAGGAAGAGCGTGTTCCTGGTGCATCCCTAGAGCTATAGCCATCTGTACCACAGAAAAGGTATTGACGTGTCTTTTGTGAATAAAGGAATGAATCTTCATATTGAATAGCTTTACCATGCTACTAAAAATATTTCACTGCTGCAAAAATTAAGCATCTTCATGACACGGCTGATATACAGAATATCTATAACTTGCTAAGGATACAAATAAACACTTAAAGGTAATTTCTACGACATTATTATGTAAATTTTAGAAGATTCATTTTTACTCTAAAATTTAAATTGGAATTTAAAGTTAAAAATCTCTCTCCCCCCCCAAAGAAATTGGAATTTCTGGATCAAAATCATTACCTTTTATGTCAGAATAAAAGGATAATAGAACCAGTTTACTCATCAGTCAATTGGCACATTCTTTTGTGCACCTACAAAGGCATTTTTTGCCTGTGCTGGGACGTGGAGTATAGGATAAGTCTAAGCTGCTTGTCCTCTAGTTGCTTTGGAATAATAGTGAGCACTAAGTCAATGCTACTGGAATTAGGAAGCCTGGCCTTTAATATAGTCGCTGCTATGCATTCTATGAATGGTGTGAATTAGGCACCCTCTCCTCTGTGACCCTCGGTATTGGTTAGAGATACAGATAAGTAGAGGAACCCAACATTCCTACCCAACAGCAAAACGCTAGATTTTAAATCAAGAGAGAGAACAGAGCCAAACACATAGCTGCCTTTGGATAAATGCTTCTTGGCTCCCAAACCTGAGACCCTTGTCTCATCCCAGTGAGAAAACAGCTCCTGCAGCTGCTGAAAGGAATCCTCTTTCTGCCTGCTGAAATTGAGCAGGTATGATGTAATGAGGAATAGACAAGATCAAGGTGACTTGTGGGACTAGCCTGGATGGAAGAAGATCTAGAGAGGAAGCGCAAACCCATCAGGTGCCGGAACACAAACACCCTATTCCTGGGAGTCGCCTTTGGATGGCATTGTAATGCGGCTCTGGCGCCACCTGGTGACTGCTATCGGAATTTCCCTGCCACTGGACATAATCTGCAAGAGACTTGTTCTAGAAAACATCTCTGAAAGCAAGGCTCATCTGAGCAGCCCATGAAATTAGAGGGATTCGTTAATAGCACCAAACATGTAATTCAGAAAACTGGAGGAGAAGAGAGAGACTGTTCTTTGAGAAGAAAGAGAAAGACATGAAGAAAAAGAGGCCCAGGTATTTATGTTTTAAACTAACATTCAGGTAACAGCCAAGACTAATTCCAGCCAATTGTAAAACCAAATTGAGGTGTTCTCTGCCTGGCTGAAACAGCTCAATAATTTAAAACATTTTTTTTTTTTATTGCTGATTTGAGTTCACAACAATAAAAGCTGTGCTGCTCTTCAGGCTTCAGGTGGTGTTTGGGGCTGTGAACCACGGGAGAAGCACAGTGCTGTCTAGAGGCTGCAGGGAGCACAGAGTCAATCTGTACCTGGCAAACTGAACACAAACTGTGGCAGGTGTGTGAGGCTGCAGTTCTGCAAGAAGTACCAGGAATGTTCTAGAAGCGCACCTGTGAAAGGGATGCATTGTGGGCTCAGGGGTGCGAGGCATCAACGTGGAGAGCAGCATCGTGCAACAGCATGAAGGCCAAGAAGCTTAGGCTGGCCTCTAGGAGGTTGGGCGGGTGTATCTGCTGGAAAGTTCAGGAGGGCTTGTCACAGCCCTCACCCTAAATCACCTCAGAGGTACTGCCCACAGGGGTGGGGCGTAGTGGGACATTGGGAATTCACGGGGAAGAAACTCCATGCCGATTCATAAAAAGGGAAAGCTGCCATTTTGTAAAATGTTTGCAGTCTTTAGATTTAGCGCTAAATGCTGGGAATCTCCAGTTCCAGGGGAAACTGTCACGCCTGAGCTAATGTTTCCACCTTCATGATTCTTGAGGTGGGCAAGTCTACTTCCAAAGATACTAGCCCTCCTTCAGAGATAACTGGATGTCAAAGAAGTAGGAATATACTTCATAATGCTTTGTGGGGAGTTAAGTCAGATGGGTTCAAGTACGGCATTTTCTAGATTTGTGGATATTCTGGACATATTCTGTGAATTTGTTTTTAGGGAAATCAATGCAATAATGGAGGTGAGTAAAATCACAGTGCAGGCAATCAGGAGGATTGCAGGGAATCTGCTCATTGCCTTAAAATATGAATGACTTAAATGTTTCCAACAGAAGGAGTATATGCCAGATATCTGAGCAGACCTAGGAGACGTGCTAAGACTGGCTGTGTTCAGGGCCTTTCGAAAGCCAAAACAGGTACATGGATCAGAAAATCTTTGTCATTTTTAGATCTCAGTCACTTTGACTATTGATTATTTTTTAAGTTCTCTGTAAAACTGTAGACATATACATTTAAAAATTTCATTTACTGTTTAACGTTTTTATGCTATTTTCATGTTTCCCCTACTGTGCTTTTTACAAAAAGAAGTTTTCTGGAGAATATTCCAGATCTCCTGAGTCAGGGTAGACCTTCCAAGTGAATTTTATGACCTGGCAATTTATTTTATTTTTTTTTAAAGATTTTATTTATTTCACAGAGGGAGAGAGATCACAAGGAGGCAGAGAGGCAGGCAGAGAGAGAGAGGGGGAGGCAGGCTCCCCACTGAGCAGGGAGCCCGATGCGGGCCTCGATCCCAGGACGCTGAGATCATGACCTGAGCCGAAAGCAGAGGCTTTAACCCACTGAGCCACCCAGGCGCCCATGACCTGGCAATTTAGAGAAACCCTTCGGCGTTGTCTTCTTGATAAACTCATCATGTACCCGACAGTCATTCCTACAGGTAAGTAAGGGATGGCGGAGAAAGGCTGAGTGGTCCAGGTCCTCGAACATGGTGCTGACTGCTAGGATGCTCACTGAAGTCCACCTAGGCATCCCCTGAGCCCCAGCTCTGCCCAGTGTTCATTACTGCGCTGCAGCCGTGATAGCATGGAAACATGGGTCTGTAATATGCTCCTTCCACAGTTCCAAAGGCAGCGTCTATGTTGGACCACTGGGAGGCAGGGAAGTTCAAGAGGTGGGTCACTGACCACACTCTCGCCGGCGTGGCTGGGTCACACAGCACTGGAAGGCCCGGGGACATGTATGGGGCGGGCGGCTGTCTGGTTGACTGGTGGTTCCCAAAGGGAAGCTCTCAGGCCTTCGACCCCGCTGAGGATCCCCGAAGCTGGTCTCAGAGGGCTAGTAGAAGAAGGCGCCAGGCCCACCCCATCTTGAATCAGACATTCATAAAGCAGGTTCTCTGGAGCAAACGTTCTGTGCAAACAAACTTCTTACGAATCCCGCAATAAAACTGTACGCTTCCTATTTCATAGGAGTGCACTCTTTCAGATGATGTATTTAGTTAATTCTGGTCCAAATTTTATCACTTCTGACACCCATAAGGAATTAACACATCTTTTAAAGACCGAAGAGAACCAAGTTAGAATGGGAATACATGTACATAAAACTCACGACATAAAATAAAAATAAAAAATTAAAAGCAGTTCGGCAGGGGCTGGGAACAACTAGCAACACGGAGTGGGTTTTCTTAAACAGAGGAGGGGTATATTTCCACTCTTCTTCCTTGGGCTGACTAATGGGGTCTAGCATGTCCTGAAGAACCAAGAAAAAGTCTCTAAAGGGGATCACTCTGTATGTGATAGACTGAAAGTGATTTTCCTTTTCTGGTCTTAGAGGGGACACCCCCAGAAATTTAGGACCTGAGTTCTGAACAGGTGGCAGGTGACGAGGCTAGTAAAGTTAACGGATTCATTTTTAAATAAAAGCATGATTTTGGAAAAAATCTGACAGGGCACACCTGCAAGAGAATAGGAAATATTTTTTTTTCAGTTTCTGATATCATTTGATAATATAAGTCCCCAAACTAACTGCTTGCTCAGAAATAGTTTTTCAAAAAAAAAAAAAAGTGTGTGTGTGTGTGTGTGTGTGTGTGTGTGTGTATACAGCTGTACACACAGGTCTGTGTGCATGATTACTATATATTGCACGATACTACAGAAACTATCCCATGCACACTAACTGTATACCAGTGTATTTCCCTAACTGGTATTACAGATCAAAATATTTTGGTTCTCTAACTAAATAAATCCTAATTTTTCCAGGTGGGTTTCACGTAGAAAATTTTAATAGGTTATTTAGGTCCTTGGCTTTGTGCATGCCAATCTAGCTTCGATTCACTGCAGTTGGGTCACAAAGAGAATGAAAACAGAGAAGAGGCAGGAGGGCGGTGCTGAGGGTTTTGAGGAAGCTCCCTTTAGATAGGTAATTCAGACATCACCAGCTACCTCACGAGTTCCTGTTTTCGCCGTGCAAGACGGTGGGTGGGGTGGAATGCAGGACTGGAAAAGGCCGCGTGAGGATGAGAGCACCCCAAGCCGGGGCCCCGGCTGGCAGACACCCACATATTCAGAGTACGTCCCGAGCTGCTGTCCAGGGCTGACGGGGACATGAAGTGCGGACTCTCGGCCTCGACAGACCTGGGGCTTCCTTAGGCCGCTGGGCGTCAGACACGATGGGAAGTTCTTCACCTCTCTGTATTTCCTCATCGGAAAGGTAGGATAATGGAAATGACTTCACAGGACCGTGAGGAGAATTAGAGACAATATAATACATCCAGCCTGACACATGAGAGGGACTCAGTAGTTCTCTCTCTCTCTCTCTCTCTCTCTCTCTCTCTCTCTCACACGCACACTTCAAGCCTTGTTCCAAGAAAACAACCTACTGTGACATTTTTCCCTCTTCCGGTTTTGGCGGCAGTTACACTCACTGCTCCCTAGGTCAGGCCACTAGGGTTTACTTAAGGATTATGTGCCTATTTCCCCATAACGAAGCAGATCAAGGAGGATGACTCATCTGGAAAGATAAATAGGTATGTGAAATATTACCAACCCAGAGCACATTTTTAAATCATCAGCCTTACTGCTATCTTTTATCAGTGGAGATCTTAAAACTTTTATTATTTGTTCTCAGTGAAGAGGTCGTAGGGTTGAATTTTTTTTTTTAACTTCTTGGCTTTTGTTTAAAAGCATTTCCACTTGAAGACACTTGTAATGTGTTAGCACGTTGGCAAGACATGTGTCAGTTTCCAATATTTCAGCCCCGGGTTACAGAGGGGTCTGGCACCTACCCATGCCCCATATGAGATGCCGAGAAGGTTTCAAGCAAAAAGGCAGTGATCAGGGGCGCCTGGGTGGCTCAGTCCTTAAGCGTCTGCCTTTGGCTCAGGTCATGATCTCAGGGTCCTGGGATCGAGCCCCACCTTGGTCTCCCTGTTCAGTGGAGAGTCTGCTTCTCCCTCTGCCCTCGTGCCCCGCCTGTGCTCTCTCTCTCACAAATAATTAAAATCTTTTAAGAAATAAAAAAGAAGGTACTAACCAACCTGCAATCCCCAGTGGACATGTGGAACTTATTCAAATGCCAGTTTTATAGCCCTATTTTATTTTTCTTCTACTCTGTTAGACTTATTTTCTACAATAGCCTAGTTCTGCATAGTTTTACTGGTCTCTTCGCCCTGGGTTTCTGAGGATGTTTGCAGTCTCTCTCCCATCTGCCCAGAGCAAGAGTGTCCTTGCCATGTCCCTGTTTAGCCTTGATCTCTGTGTAGGAAGCCCCCGCACTCGTGGCTCCTTGACGCCCCTGTGCATACAGCCCCCCCACACCTTCGTGATCTCTGATCTCTGATAGGTAACTGCTGTTGGCTTCCTAGCAGCCATTATCCATTTTCTTCCTTGCTAACAGAAACCTGATTTTGTCCAGTTATCAGAGGAGTAGCAGGATGTGAAAGGAAGGAAGGCGTTTCTGCCAGTCCTAATATTTATGTTTAGTGTAAACCATTCATGTAATTCCAGTATTCTTATCTAAGGATGACTGAAGCTGACTGAATAGTGCAGTATAAACGGTCCAGTTTTTGAGGCCTTCTTGGATTTTCTTTCTTCATAGAATAAAAAGTTGTGGGGAAAAAGGGCTACACACACACACACACACACACACACACATGCACACCCCTTTTCTCAGTGGCCTCTTCCCCTCCCCTCATGAAGCTGGTGTGAGCAGCTCTTGTTTGCGGCTGCACAGCCGCCATTTTACACCCATGAAAGAAAGACCAAGTCCCAGAGGCACCAACATACCTCACATCACGGTAGTTAACAAGCCTATGGCCACCTATCGCTAAGGGTCTCTTTAAGCACAGCAAAACACCATTATGGGATGTGGGATTGTTTTTTGTGTTATCTGTATTGTCTCTTGCGTAGCCTCAGCACCTGTTGGTTGCGGTGTCCTGGGTTTACCCTTTCCTGAGCTGCAGCTCCAGGCCACTGTGTGCCTGCAGCCTGGGAGTTGATGGTCAGGGTAAGGGAAGGCTGAAGAAAATAGACCGAGAATGACCTTCTGTGAGGAGAAAAATCCTGAAAGAAATGCTTCTTGCAGGGCACCTGAGTGGCTCAGTGGGTTAAAGCCTCTGCCTTCCGCTCAGGTCATGGTCCCAGGGTTCTGGGATCGAGTCCCTCATCGGGCTCTCTGCTCAGCAGGGAGCCTGATTTCCCCCTCTCTTTCTCTCTCTGCCTGCCTCTCTGCCTACTTGTGATCTCTCTCTCTGTCAAATAAATAAATAAAATTTTTTAAAAAAAGAAATGCTTGTTTGTAACAGCACTCTGTCTTCTACCTAACACTGGAGGTTGGTATTATTGGTCCTATTTCAGAGATTAGAAGATTGAGGATTAGAGAATTTAAGAGACTTGCCCAAAGCTTCAGCACTTGCAAGTGATGTCAAGGTTGTTTAGTTATGAGGCTCGTATTTTATACATTTTACAACTCTGTGTGATAGGAATGAAGTCTGAATATTTAACATGGCTCACACGATGTTATCTCTCATCACCCACTACCACTAACAAATTTTACATAAAATTCCTTAAATATTTGAGGCTTCCTCTCCCTTCTGGGCCTTTGCTACCAGCGCTCCCTCTGTCTGGAATGTTCTTTCTCTTCTCCAGGTGGATGAGTCTTATGTCTCAGAACTGTGCTAAGATACACTTTCTCTCAAAAACATTTTCTATTCTTCACATCAGTTGGGTACACTACCCACTATATTCAAGTTGAGCATTTATGTGCCTATTTCTTGAATAAATTACCAGTTATTTGGGACCTAAGACCTGATCATATTCACTGCTGCATTCTCTCCGCCAAGAGTGGACTCTGCTGCTTCACTGGGTAAAGGTCCTTATTTATCCTGATTGATGGGAGCACAGCCAATTTAACCTGGTCTTCAAGTCCAGGAAGCATATTATGTGTTCTAGGGCTTGAGGCGAAGATTTTAAATTGCAAAAGCTCCACTGACAATTCCAATGCACAGCCCGGGTGATAAACCAGAACATAATGCACCCCAAATTATTTGTTGAGTAAATGCTCTCTCTGCCAGTTCCTTGATCAGTAAACAGAAAACAAAAACACAAAGAAAACAATAACCAAAAGAAAAAAAAAGTTCAGTATCTTCCAACTGTTAATACAGACCAACTCAGTTCAGTTCAGAATCATTGAACCAACGGTATTGTCTAGAAATTCACATTAAAACAAGGGAAACAAAACACAAATTATCCAGGAGTATCCACAGTATTCCAACTCCTGAAGGTCTTACAAGAATGTTTCCATATCTGTCACACATTTAAATAGTACAGAAATGAATTAGGTCAATTGTCACATGAATTTCCTGATCCCTGGCAAAACATGCAAACTAGATATTTTCATCAAAGTTTAGGAGGGATGGATGATTTAAGAAAAAAAACAATAGACCAGAATAAGAGTGCAAATGAACTATTTGAAAAGCTCATTTTATTCAAATTTAACTTTTCTATTTCTGATAAAATCACTTGTGGGCTGTGTGTGTGTTAAATTCCCTATAAACCAGAGCACTCTGCAGAACTAGGAGCTTTGGAATGGAGAAAACAGGTCATTGGCAGATGTCTTGCCTTGAGACAGAGAACAAAGAGCAATTCCAGATGGCATGCTGGAGATGGTACAGGAAATTCACTAATAATTATAGATTAGAGGGATAAACATTAACTCTATTGAATATCCCAGCAAAACAGAGTCCTTTAATAAACAGTCTGAGATGGTACTGATAATTTAAAATAAAAGAACTTAGACATGCTTAAATGGAAAAAGAAAAGAAAAAAAAAGCTCTGAACTTAGAGAAAATTGACTGTATTCACAGAGCTGGAGTTAGCAAAGGGAGGCAATATTATAAAATTTATATGAAAATGGACACAAACTGGGGCTTCCATGTTTTAAGAGGAATGTTATATTCTTGGAAGAATCTGAGGGGATAGAAAAAAGATATTTAAACTATCATATAGCAAAATCCTAAAATATCAGTGTACTATGATACAAAGAACACATAATTTGGAGTTATTGAGACTAGATCTTCTATACTAGCCAGGGCATGATACTTGAGTCTTCATAACATCATTTGTGATGGTAACAATTAACCTTTTTGTTCAAATTTGAATAAGTTAGCATAAGTAAATTGCCTGAGACAGGATCTCAAAAAAGTCTTTCAAAAATTACAATTATATACTTCTCTAAACATAGAAACAGAAGGCTAGAAAATAATTCCCTAAGTGAAAAATTGGTCTAATTTGGTCTTTGACATAGTTACTACTGTCACAGTATTCTGGTATTTGAAAAAAGAAAACACACAATCCGAGGGTTTCCCTGGTATTAGAAGGCTTTCCTCAAGAAGCAGACAATGCCCTCAGAATACACCACACAAAATGGAAATAAGACCTTGCTTGTATACATTTTATTTCTCTAAGAACTTTTCTTTGTTTGATTTGACCTTCACGGGATAGACATCCTCCCTCCCGCACCAACAGATTCACAAATAGATATATAAATTAAGAATCAGTGAAATTTCCAGGTCAGAAAACAGCATAATATTAGTTAGACTGTCTCACTGTCATAGTTTCGGGCTTTTACCATGTGTTCCAGCATCGTGAGACAAAAGCTGGAGATAGGATAGTGTTGTGGGGAAAGATTCTCTAGTGTCCAAGGCCTTTCCTGAAGCCAAGACAATGAATGGCTCTCAGAAAACTGGGGTTAGACACAGAGAGAGACAATATATCCCTCGGAGACACAACAGTTCTTCTTCAATGGCTCTCTGGAAACTGGAAGCAAAGCACTGGAACTATAATAAACAAAGCCAAAGGAGGAAATGTAGAGCAAAAAAATGCCACAGTATTCAACAACTGTCAGGCAGGATATAGAAGGGAGCATGTGTTTTCTGAGTTTAAAAGCCGATGGCTGCAATGGAAGACAAAAAGAAATTGTTAGAATCTTCTCAGCAGGCAATTCCCAAAGCCATACTGAATACGAAATTTTAATTCTGCCTTAAAAATAGCTGAAGCAAGTTGAGAACTAAAAAAGCTGCAACGAAGCGTAGACTTAGTTTAATGGCAGATGAGATTCACCCCGTCTTCTTATTGGGAACCTGACCAAAGAAGAGTCATGCCCTTCTCTGGAGGATAAATTATATTCCTCAGATCTCTGTTGTTCTTTCACATATAATCTCTGGCATACAACTGTAAACCAAGAGAAAGCAAAAGACCTGAAAAATATAGCACATAATTAAGATGAAAAGTAGTCAATAGAAACAAGACGAGAGATGACTCAGATGTAAGAATTGTCAGACAATGACTTTAAAATAACAGTGATAATTATGTTAACACATATAGTGGAAAAGAAAGACAATGTGAGCAAAGATATATGTGATTCTAGCAGATCCATGAGAATTAATAATGTAAAAAAAACCACTTGAAATGGAAAGACAATCAGAAATGAAGAACTTATTTGGTGGCTAAAGAGCAGATGTGACACAGAAGGAGAAAGTACCAGCAAATTTGAAGACAGGTCAACTGAAATTAACTAAAGAAATCAGGATCTTCCAGAGATATATAAATTCCCATGTTCACTGAAGTATTATTCACACTAGCCAACATATGGATACAACCTAAATAACCATCACGGATGAATGGATAAAGAAAATGTCACACACACACACACACACACACACACAAATATCATGGATATCTATATGGATGGTCACATGTCCATCCCACATCTCATCTCCTGTCTGGGTACAACACACATGATATCAAAGGTCATAAAACAATTTCTGATAAAATCACTTGAGAAGTGTGTGCATGTGTGTGTGTCCTTTTGGAGAAACAGGAGATTCAGAATGGAAAAAAAAATCAGCATGTGTGTGTGTGTGTGTGTGTGTGTGTGTGTGTGTACACTCATATGAAAACATATATAAAACAAACATGGAANTTTTTTTTAAAGATTTATTTATTTATTTATTTGACAGAGAGAGAGAGAGATCACAAGTAGGCAGAGAGAGAGGAGGAAGCAGGCTCTCCACCGAGCAGAGAGCCCGATATGGGCCTCGATCCCAGGACCCTGAGATCATGACCTGAGCCGAAGGCAGAGGCTTTAACCCACTGAGCCACCCAGGCGCCCGGTTTGCTTGGTCTTAAAAAAGAATTTCTGCCACTTGTGACAATGTGGATGAACTTGGAAGACATTATATTAAGTGAAGTAAGTAAATCACAGAAGAATAGATATTGCATGATTGCAGTTATATGAGGTAATGAAATATTCAAGAATACAAGCTGAGAGTAGAACTGTGGTTGCCTGTTGGGGGAGGAGGAAATAGGGATTTGCTGCTCAGTGGGTATAAAGCTTTAGATATACAAGATGAATAAGTTCTGGAAATCTGCTCTACAACATATTGTATATTGTTAACAATAGTATATTGGGGGGTACCTGGGTGGTTCAGTTATTAAGTGTCTGCCTTCGGCTCAGGTCATGATCCCAGGGTCCTGGGATTGAGCCCCGCATTGGGCTCTCTGCTCAGTGGGAAGCCTGCTTCTCCCTCTCCCACTTCCCCTGCTTGTGTTCCCTCTCTCTGTCAAATAAATAAGTAAAATCTTAAAAGAAATACTACATTCTACACTTAAAAGTTTGTCAAAGGGTAGATCTCATGTTGTGTGTCCCTCTCACAAACAAAACAAAACAACAAAAAGTGAAAAAACAAACAAAACCTAAAGCAGAAAAATGAGACTTTTTAAAAATATATGTGATACTTATGGGACAAAAAGTAATGGTTTAGTATACGTGTGATGGGACTCTCAAGTTGAGGGTAGAAAGAGAATAGGTTACTGGTAACATTGGAAAACATAGTCCCTGAGAAGTTTCCAAACTGAAATATACCAACTCAAATATCCAAGAAGCCCAGTTACCTCAAGCAAGATAAATACAAGAAAATTATACCCAGCAAAAGATTAGTCATGCTAAAAAAAAAAAAAAATCACGATACAGAAAAAGTCTTAAAAGCCACCAGAGGGGAAAAAGGNGCAAGATAAATACAAGAAAATTATACCCAGCAAAAGATTAGTCATGCTAAAAAAAAAAAAAATCACGATACAGAAAAAGTCTTAAAAGCCACCAGAGGGGAAAAAGGATGATTACATGAAAGCTCAGATAATAAGAGCTACAGGTGCTTTACCCTAAGTAACAAGGATGAAGAGAAGGCAGGGGAATGACTCATTTAAAACACTGGAGGGAAAAAATAACTTTTGGCCTAGGATTTTTATATTTGGTAAAAATATCTTCCATAAAAACATAAAGTAAGAACATTTAAAGAAGTAATATGTTAACATTGTGGATTCCAAGCAAAGCTGTTTACTAAATGAAGATATTTGGAATGTGTGCTTATATGTGCATATACACATGGACATATGTGTGTACTTATTCATATATATTCACAAATACGTATACACATATGTACACTTATGAATATAGATGCATCTATCTATCTATATTCATACATATATCACGAAGGACTCATATCCAAAACACACAAAGAATTCTGACAAATTGCTAATGAAAAAGAAAAGAAACAAAGAAGCAAATGCTTTGAATTGATAACTCATAAAAGAAGATACAAGTGGTCAATAAGTACATCTAAGTTTGTTCATCATCATTAGTTATCAGGCCAAATTAAAGTAAGACCATAATAAAATGGCATTTCACATGTGCTAGAAAGGTTAAAATTCCAAAGACAAACTATAATCAATTGACTGCATTCTTTAAAAGATTTGTTTATTTGGTGAGGGGGTGGAGCGGAGAGAGAGAGTCTCCAAGCCGACTTCCTGCGAAGCATGGAGCTCAGTGCAGGGCTTGACCCCACGACCCATGAGATCATGACCTGAGCCAAAACCACAAGTCCAGTGCTTAACCGACCAAGCCACCCAGAAGCCCAAGTTGACTGCATTTGAGATGTTTGATGGCAGTTTTCAAGTCCCATTGCCCCCTTTCTGGCCCACATCCTGGCACAATGACAGAAAGCCTCAAGTCCTTTTTAGATCTACTTGGAAGCCTGCTTTGCCCTCCCCAAGATGGCTCATTTTATCAGTAATAAACCTTCTTCTGTCTTTCGTGGTGTCATCAGTCTTGAAGTCAAACCAAATTTTCCACCGGGGGATAGCCAACCCACAGCTCCCGTCTGACTACAATACAAACAGTACCAAATGTCATCAAGCACACAGTATTTGGACACTCATACATTCTTTCTTGGGTGCATGACACATGACGGGCAAGAGAGTTTCCCAAGAGAAATGAAGACGGGTACCCCAAAAAGACTTATTCAAGAATGTGCATGGCAATTATTCCTAATAGGTCCGATATGCCCACTGATAGCACAATGGACAAATAGCGCTAGACCCACTGAACTGAATGTTAATAAAAGGAGGCACATGCTACTTGGATGAGAGCTCAAAAATAATTTGTAGAGAGCAAAACACCAGGCACAAAGGAATACATATGGTACAATTCCACTTATCTGAGGACCAAGAAGAGGCAATGCTGAAAACAGAAGTGATTGTCTCTTTCAGGAAGCAGGCAGCTGCAATGGTTGGAAAGGAGTCCAGTGGAATTTTTGGCACAGTGGAAAAGTTCTGTATTGTGTTTCTTTTGAGGCTTGTTATGAGTATATAAAATTACAAAACCTATTTATCTCAATGCTTAAGATCTGTACAGTTTGGTATATATAAATTAGACCTCAGATTAAAACAGTAAAAAACAGCCAAGCATATTGCCCATTGGGATAATTAATATGTTTTTTTTTAAAAACTATTTACTTATTTGAGGGAGAGAGAGAAAGAGAGAATGGGGGAAGGAGCAGAGGGAGAGGGACAAACAGACTCCTAGTTGAGTACGGAGCCCAACGCAGGGCTCAATCTCAGGACCCTAAAATCATGACCTGAGCTGAAACCAAGAGTTGGATGTTTAACGGTCTGGGCCACCCAGGCTCTGGACATAATTAATATGTTAAATTTCCAAACAGATAACCTTTAGGCAGCACAGGCACACTTGCTTCAAGGGCACTTGAGTGCACAGGACATAATGCTGTGAAGTAGAAATTTAATGTATAGACCTGTTTGCCCTAGGAAGAAATTGAGTCCAGAAATGCAAATAACTTCTCAGTTTATATGGCTACTTAAATGGTGCAGCTGGAAAGAGAATTCTGCTCCTTTGATTTGAAATCTCAGGAAGGATCCCCTTATGGGAAGTGTACGATTTGATGTTTTCAACCTGTGTCTTTTCACAGGTTGAGTAAAGGGTATTGGTCTGTTCCATAGACACTTGCCTTGCACAAGTGTTCTCAATGCAAGTGACATTGCCTGGGATTTATGATTCTAAAAGCGAGAGACTTTCTGGAAATCTTTTCACCGACTATCCAGCAAGCATGAGCACCCACGTCTAATGGCATTTTAGAGTATGAGGTAATGATTTACATGACAAGTTCCTCAAGTGTTAAAAATGCTGGCAATTCACATCCATGAGGCCATAGGCATAGAGCCTCTCTCTTCTGTCTCGCATTGCTGATAAAATACTTTTAATTATATTATGCAATCATCCCAAAGAAAATAGATAGTTTTCAGCTGGTGAGCCTGCTTTCAATGACCTGATTAAAATGCATCAAGGGAGATAAGATCCAGATGTTCTTGTCATTAACTGATAAGATACTGCTAGTAATCTTTACTGATTGCTGAACTTATAGGAAAAATGCAAATAATAGGAAAAGAACAATGTCTTAAATAGCAGAATATAAACAGTGTCTCCTGTAAGCTGTATCTTTTGAGGATTTAACTTTCTTTACCTTTTAATGTTCGTGTGTATTTTCCCTGGGGTTTGACAGCTATGCCGTGCTATCTCTAGTTCTTCACAGGGGAAAAAACTTACAGCAGTGAGGCAGGCATGCTCTTTGAATTAAGATTATAAATAGTGTTGGTTTGAGGCAAAATTGTCAGATAAACTAACTTTACTTCTGAGGCCTCACATGTTTTGTTCATAGAATAATTATTTTTATTGTGAGTCTCCAAATAGAAATAAATTCTTACTCAGATTGGGATAATACCTGTCCTTGCCTCCAAACTCTTCATACTCCTACCATCATCAAAACACCACCAGATATTTAGGACATGCAAATCACCATACCTCCACTCTGTCCAAATACCTTCAAAAGCTCCGAAGCCTACATAGAATCATACAATTCTGGAAACTGGGAATAAGGAGAAACTTAGTGATTAAATGGGCCAGAGGTCACCAACCTTAGTCTGTAAAGAGACAGAGAATTAAGTTTCAGGCTTTGCAGGACATACAGTTTCTGTTGTTGCAGCATTCACAGGCAATATGTAAATTTATGGATCTGGCTGTGTTCCAATGAAACTTCACTTACAAAATCAGGCAGTAGGTCAGATTTGACCCACAGGTCATACTTTGGTGACCCATTCACTAGTAGTCCAACACTATGATCCAATACAGAGTTGAGCTTTTAAGATCCTGGAAAATTTATTTTCTATTTTCCAAAAATGATTGCCAAAGTTCCTAAATTGCCAAAAAAGAACCACAACATCTGTCTGTACAATGTAAAAATAGTCAAGGAAGCATTGCTTAGCATGTTAGGGCTTGGCTTCCATTGAGTTTGTTAGTAATCAAACTCCTCACTCCTAACAGGGCAAAATACATGTTCAAACACAATTACATACAATAATCAGTGTTCAATCTATTTTGCAAAAGAAACTTGGAAGGATGCCCAGACCACCTTAAAATTTATGGATCCAATATTAGAATACTACTACACTCTTTGTTGACAAAATACAGTGTCCTTACATTAGGAAAGAAAGAATCAGAGTCAGGTGTATGATCAGAGCAGCCTGAGCTGGTTGTTTATAACATACAGTCATGATTCTGTTTCAGGCCCACAGTTGAAGATCAGGCAGCAAATTTTACATAAAAATAGGAACAAAAAAGATGATGTCAATATCAAGCCATCCGCCTGGATGTTCCATGGTTACTTTCAAACCAACATGGGCAAACCATAATTTTTCTCTCCCCAAACTTTTTCCTCCCATGGACTTCCCATTCAACTGGTATAAATATATTTACTGAACAAGTATGTGGGGGAGGGGAGAAGTCATGAATTAATGTTAGAGGGCTGCTTACATTGTTTCTTCTTCTATTTGAAGGAGAGGCAGTGTTCCTTGTGGGATTCTATTTTTTTTGCTAATTTTTTTTCTCAAACAAAAAGAGAGAAAATCACTTCTGTCCTCAAAAGAGCAGGCAGTAGAATTGTCACCAATGGGAATGAGTGTCATCAGTGTGGATAATTTACTTCTCTCGTCTCTGTGAGATCTGCACAGTCCCCTGCATCACAGAGAGCCCCGAACACAGGAGGGAGGGCTCTCTGGCAGAGATGACTTCCTTGGGAACTAAGCTGCTGTGGAAGATGTTTTCAAAGGCGACTCTATAATCCCCCACTTCCTTTGTACTCTTTTGCAATGTGATCTAGATTCTCCCTCCACCCAGAGATGATGTCTTCCCCTCCCCTAGAACCTGAACTGACCCTCTGATGTCCTTTGAGCAGGAGAGCGCTGCAAAGGGATGTTGTGCAACTTCTGGGACCAAGGCTTAAGAGGCCCGGAGGCTTCCAATTTTTACCATCTTGGAGCCCCGTGCCATCATGCATAGATATCCCACTATCTCGCTGGAGAGACCATGTGAAGAAAGAGGTGCCTGGGTATTCTATCCATCTTAACTGATGCTCCAAGTGATGAAGACCATCTTGGATCACCACACCAGCTGAATCTTCCGATGAGTACAACAGCAAGAGTGAGCTCAGGGGAAACCAGAAGAACAGCCCAGCTGAGCCCATTCCACACTGCAGAATCATGAAGAAACAATGTTGTTATGCTGCAGACACAATGGATGTGGCTAATTCTGTGTACTTGGTCTGCCTGATCATGATGAAAAGAGTATTTGTAATTTCAAGGCACTAATAAGACGGTGAGTTGGGCTACTGGTCAGCATCTTGTTTGAGCCCTTGGTATGTACTGATATAGCACTGGTAATTCAGAGAGTTTTGTAGATACAGGAAAAAGAGATTAACAATTACATTTTCTGGCATTTTATAATTTTCAAAGCAGTTTCGTAATCATCATCACCTCATTTCTGCCTTCAAATGTACCAGTGAGATTCACAGGGAAGGTATCATGACCCCCATTAAATATTTGAGGGCCTGGAGATTAATAACCATTTTCTCAATAGCACAGGTAAGAACTGGCATAGTTAAGATTTGAAGTCACATGTTCTAAGTTCAATCTCTTTGATCTTATTACTCTTCCCTAGGTGTTAATCTAGCTCTGTGTGAGAAACAATGAGATGTATTTGAAACAGACTACCATGCAGCCTTTATAGTTAGTGTTCTATCACCACAAATGTTTGCCAATGTCTAGGCTAAAAAAATACATATAGCATAGAGGTCTGTTTTCATTAATCTGAGGGTGAGCTGAAGCATACAAAGTGGTGAGCCCAGTGCCTGTCCCATTGTAAGTTCTAAAGCAAGTATTGATCATTATCCTTGTTATGATTCATTCTTTACTATAATTATATATATAAAACCTCCTTCCACTCCCTTCAATACACACACCACATCAGAAACACAGGGCCCAAGCATCTTCATGTTCAACTTTCAGGAATGAAATCACATTTTGTTGCAAAAAAATGCACATTATTTTGTATCTTTGGCATCCTAATATATTCAAGTGAGTTTTGATTTCTACCCTTTCTGTAAACTGTATGTGAACCTTTTATAACTTGAATATTCATTTAAACATATGGGCAGAAATGGTTATTCAAAATTTTCCTATATCAGGTTTAAGTGAGAAGAAACTTTTTACTTTCATAACTTTTTTTTATAAAGTACATTAATAATCCTATAAAAGAGGTTATGAAGATGTTTATATAAGAATCTCATTTTTGTTTTTATTGTTAATTCTCTTGCATTTTAGGCTCTAAAATATTTTAGTGATTATTAGTGATTGCAGGGAGATGAGCTTCCTTGCTTTTCTCACTCAGTGATTTTCCTCACTGTTTGCTCATTGTGCTTAACGGTGTCTCTGCTAGATGGCTGTTTGGATAGGGCAAATCCTCTCACCTGTGCACTCATGCTTATTTTCCATCCAGTATATCTGAGTTCTTTTTCCTGTCATATAAATCTTTCCATTCTTACATTAGGGTTTGCTTTCTAAGCTACCCTGGCCCTACTTTTAGAATTGAAATCCCCTACAACTAGAACATTTAATGGCAGAAAGGGGGAGAGAGGAGGATCTGAGAGCTATTTTCAGATGAGTTTTATGATTTTCAATTTGGCCTCTACTCGGAATAGAGTTCAGGCAAACCGTGGGTGTGCTTGAGATAAGAAGTAGCATTTGGGTCCCTGTGGTCCTTTTCATTAGACAAGCTCTTTCTGGGGCTGACCTGACTCAGTCCTATTGCGGAAGGTTATTCTGACAATCCATTTCCAGGTGAGAGGAGCTCGGCGTGTGTTCTGAATACATTTTTAAAGAATCATAGTCAAGAATTACTGGTTTTCTACCAAGAGTTTTATTCCTTTCTACCTATAGGGTTTCCACTGCGGGACTGATTTGCTCTTGATGTAAACATCAGATCCTAAATGTGAAACCAAGTTTCAGAAGCCAAAGTCTCTTGATTAGATGTATTTTAGTTGAGGGAAGATAATGATAGTTCTCTACAGTGAAAGATATTGAAGGTCCGTTCTGAGCATTTACTATAATGTATAATATTCTCTAAGGTGACATTCAAATGAATGTCATCGAATGTACTGGATAAAATTAGGCAGTTTCAGCCTGAGCGAGCAGAGTGGAGTCATTATTTAAGTCTAAACTCTCCAATTTAAACTTCAGCTCCTTCAATCAGTTCAAGAATCCTTAAAGTAAATAGATTCAGGGTATGGATGGGACAGACCCCTTTCGCATTTGGTGAACTGGATACTAAAGCCATAGATAGCTGTGTGTGTGTGTGTGTGTGTGTGTGTGTGTGTGTGTGTAGCGGGGGCAGGTGGGGGGCGACAGAAAAAAAGACTACCTCCAAGTGCGTTACTGAGTACAACCCAGAGAATGAGCCTCTTTGGATAAGCTTGCACAGAAAAGACCTTGAAGCCAAACCAGCCTGGACTTGAATCTGACACTCCCCAGCTGTGTGACCCTGGGAAGGTTTCCTACCCATCTCTGACGCAGTCTCCCCATCTGTACAAGAGAGCTAATGAGAGAATCTTGTTCATATGGTTGTTGTGGCCACGAAATGAGGTAATTTGTTTGGGAACCTTGTGTCTGGCACCTAATTAGCTCTATTTAGATTTACGAGCTACCTTTATGATAAAAATTTTACATGATATCTGAAAGAGCACAGTGAAGACATATTTAATACGGAGGGTCACTACCTAATTAAATCTCTGATATTGCTCCCCATTTCTTTTGAATATCCACCTGGTGTCTCTGTTTCGGGTCTTGCCGTTTCAGATCAATCCACCAACAGGCAGCAGAAATCATTATGCTCTTTCTGAACACTCGTCATTGCTCTTCTTTCAAAAACCCTAAATCACGTCCCATTCGCATCAAACCCAAACTGCAAGGCATGACATTCAAGGCATCCCACAATCCCGTCTCGACTTAGCCTGTGTGCCAGCTTCATCTCTCATACTGCACTCCTCTGCCTTCTGCCTTAATGATCCTGGAATGACCATTCCTCTTTGTCCTCAGGTGCCACTCATGAATGTTCTTATTACACTAACATTTCTTCCTTTGGCTTAAAACTTTCTACTCCTAAAGTCTACTTGTGAAACATAAATAATATTTGAAGAGATAAGAAAACTAAAAGATAATAAAGATGTTCCCTGTTGTTCTTGGAAAGTCTATGTGAAAATACATGAAAAGGATGGATGCATTTATTTCTGATGTAATTCCAACACATCAATCTTGTAAGTACTGTGTTTAGTACATTGAGTGCCAAAAAGGGAACATGTCTTACTTGAAGTCAACTCACCATTAATTCAACTATTCCTCCCCTTCTAAACCTTCTCCCCTTCTCTCCATATCTCCATTCGATACCCACATCTATTCCCTCTTAGCATTTCTAAACTAGGTCCTTTCGTCTCCATTGCCACAGTCTTGGCCTCACTGTTGTCAATCTGAACACTGACAATTCCTCCTGCGTCTAGTCATTACCCTGTGCTTTTGACAGGTCTCAGGTTAAAGAGGAATGGTTTTAAAATGCTAATTCATTTTGCCTATCTGCTGAACACCCTACAACAGCTTTGCTATCAGTAGAGTATACAGTGCAAACTCCTTTGACGGATGGAACAAGTTCCACTTTAGGAGCCTCAGTTTCATTTTGGATGCCAGGCATGCCTGAGGAGCTGTGAGAGCTGGAAGGTGAGCACGGTAACACCTGTTGGAAAAGGGATTTCCTGAAAAGACCAGGCAATCCAGGCATGCACACATGACCCCGTCACTTTGGTCCCCTTCTGGAGGGAGAAGGGCAGGCAGGACAGGGATGATTCTGAAAGCAGCCCAGTATCTATACTTAGAATATTGTCCAGTCATTTCCCCTGGAAGCACAGCTTGGCTTGAAGGGAAGCCAATAAGATAATCACATATTTTAAAGGTTAATGGGGAGGGGGGAAGTAACCTTACAGATATTAAGAGAACAAAGGACCAGGATACATGAGAAACCTGGGTCCCTTCACTTTTACCTGATGTCATCACAGCCTTCTGGTTTTATGGACAAAGCAAGACAGCAAGTAGGGTGATAAATGCTACTCACAAGCTAAGGACACAATTTGGGAGGAGTGGAGAGGGTTCTTCTCTTTATATTTAGGGTGATGGATAGAGTACTGAGACCTCCTGTGATGCCTTTGGTCTAGTTTTAATATGAGCAAGCCATTTCTCCTCAGGAAGCCTCAATCTCCTTATCTGTCAAAGAGTCTTAGATTAGAAGTCAGGATTATTCATACACACACACTATATATATATATATTTGTCCACAGAAAAGCATAGATTCTGAGTAGAATCCCGGGTCTGTTTTTTCCCAGGGGTTTAGAGTACATCGCTCTGCAGCAGCTGATGCAACTTTCCTCTGTGGCTCACAGTCAGAACAAGGGCATCCCTGCACAGAGCTAGCACCCTCACACTCTAGCGGCAGGGATCCTCCACAAGGTACTTCTGTCACAAAGCTCCTTCCTTATCCGTCACATCTGAAAATGTAAGAATCTGCCTCCTTTCAATGTTCCATCACAAGAAAACACTGGAAGGTCACAAAGTTCTTGGCTTATACTAGATGTAATGTGAAGTCTGTGAATCTACTAAGAATTAAGACAAATGGCGACCAATAATTTGGAGGGAGTGTGGGATAGAGGAGGAAGGGAAAAGAAATGTACCGCTCTAATCCTAACTGAATCCTGAACATATAGACAGTAGAGCTGTGACATACAAAGATAGAATTAAAATAAGGGGTCACTGAATCAGATTTAATATTTATAACAATAATTCATTCAAGTAAATGGATTTTGACTTCTCATTTGTCCGATCATAATTCAAAGTGAGATTTACGTAAGATTATGAACTTTGTTCTTCACAGGAGTTACTCTGGGGAACTTGTTTACCTCTTACTGCCTTCTTGCCTTGGCTCTTTGCATTTTGTGAACTTCTTTTTGTGCTCGGGGAGGAGAAAAACAAGATCTAGCTAGAAGGCTGTGGACTGAGGCATTTTTGCCTGGGTAAGCAGAGAAATGAATATGTCCTGGAGTTGGTGAAAAGGGGATGATGCCATGTGATAAAACGACAGTAGACATGGAGCTAGCTTTCAGAAGCAGTGAGTTCAAAGCCACTTCTCTCAGGAATCTCCATCTGTCCTTCAGTCTCATCTCTGGGCAAGTGCACATAGTAATTGCTCAATGAATATTACACTTTGAAACAACTACCCCCAAAAAAGTGATTTTATTCCTGCTTGTTAATTTGCTTATTCTCATTCAATATTTTAGCATTTTCCAGAATGTCATATAGTTGGAATCTTACCATGGATACAATTATGTATCCTCAATTTTAATTAAAAGCTAGATCCATGTAAAATTGACATTGAGGCATATTCCATGGATGACAGATGTGAAACTCTTCTCAAGTCACCGGCCTAGAGGATTGCCAATACCATTTCTTTTCAACATCTTTTCAAATGTCTATAATTCTAAGGCAGTGGAGACATCCTATGGGATATTTTAAGACTTCGTTAGTAATAGTTACAGAATAATAAAGCCAATAAAGTCTTAGTCTTTGGTTGTTGCTTATCTTTCATGATACAGGCACTTTGTGAGTTGGTTATTATTTCTCATCCGGAGTATTTAGAACAATTCTGCAAATAACTATCATTTTACAGATGATAAAACTATGGTGCACTGATGGTGACATTACCATTAAGGTCACTTTATAGTTTATTATTGAAGTTAAACATTTAGTAATGTCTGATGCTTAGATCTTGCTCTTTTTCATTCTTTAACCCTCATTTTTCTTCTTAACTGGAATCAGACCTTACTTTTGTTGCCTCTGATGCTTTAAAAATATTTGGCACCTCTGCAAGACTAGGTTTTCTACTAGCTAATTATAACCTTGAAAATGAACGTAGGTCACCAGTTGTCCTACAGGGACCATTGAGAAAATATCTCTACATATTCTGTTCCTTAATAAGCTCTTATAGAATAAATGATGTATATAACATGGCCTATATCAAACCTTATCAAAAAAGATGGAATTCCCAGCAATTTACCCATATAACTGACTTGGGATCAACAATACTGTGTGATTAACTGTGTACTTCTACTTGAGAGTTGCCTGCTTTGTGCAGGTTCACCACCACACTGTTACAGTGTTAATGAAGATGCGAGGAGGAGATGAGAGGAGAGGAGATGAGAGGAGATGTCTGATGTGTGAAATAATAAAGGACACAACTATGGCTTCAAACAACTATTGATTTGGCAAATACAAATGAGGAAATCAAGGTACTTAAAAATAATAATTAAAAAAAACATCTGGTTTACCACTGTCCAAGTATGGTGGAGCATGTTGGCAGGTATGATTGGTTGGAGAACCTGAGAGGCGATTTTGAGGAAGCTCAGAAAACCTTCTAGAGGGGCACCTGGGTGGCTCAGTGGGTTAAAGCATCTGCTTTTGGCTCAGGTCATGATCTCAGGATCCTAGGATCAAGCCCTGCATCGGGCTCCCTGCTCAGCAGGGAGCCTGCTTCCTCCTCTCTTTCTGCCTGCCTCTCTGCCTACTTGTGATCTCTCTCTGTGTCAAATAAATAAATGAAATCTTAAATAAATAAATAAATAAATAAATAAATAAATAAATAAAACCTTCTAGAACTAATGAAAAGAGTACCCAAGATGAAAGTTTATTTCAAGGACAGTACACTGAGTTTTAGAGGGAACGTATAATTTGGAAGCACTTCCTTTTCTGTTTCTTAAAATTTTCCCTTTTGCAGCCCCTAGGGGACTGTACTTAAATTCTAATAGTGTTGTGCTAAAAGAGTAAGTAGAAGGAAGCAAAAGAACTAGAAAACTGTGAGTACATCTTAGCAATTTCTGCAACAATTAGGGAACAACACCCTTGGCCAGACACAAGAATGCTTACTTACTGTGGGCATCAGAAGCATAGGTATGGATATAATTGCTTACACCAACACTGGTACTGATGTTTGGCACCAGCATGGTGGGGTCTGCCAGTTTCTTCTTCTGTTTGTGCTCAAAAGAAGAGGAAAATGGCAGATGCAACGGGTTGTCAAAATAACCAGCTTAATGATCATGCAGGAGATACTCTCTTGGGACTCATACATATATTTAGGGGGGAAAAAACAATGATGGATGAGTGAACTGAATTTTCACAGAAAGTTTGAGGGCCAAGTCGAAGGACAAATTCTGGGCTAATTTGAAAGAAATATTTGCATATGTGTTTAGGATGGATATTAGTAATATGTAACATATTTAAAACAAAATGTAGGATATAAGTCAAATGTATCTTTTTAAGTGTAGGTATTATTAGTAGTATTGGCTTTCATTTTACTGTATATACAAAGAAAGAGAGATGAGCCCAAGATTTCAGTATTGTTCAGTGTCATCCTAAAGTGTTTACTGCTTGAAAAGACTGAATTCATTTTGTAATCATTGTTTCATCTTAAAATATATGGAAAATTATTTAAGTGTACATGTTAAGTGATATCAAGTGGAAAGTTTTGGGTCTAGAATAATGAATATCACTAATTGGCTAAACATAATTACCATCCCACTTTCCATTTTATAAAATATTCTACATATATTTCTCATTCTGGATTATCTATCTTATTTCATTTTACAGAAGAAGAAATGGGGGTTCAACTGAAATGACTTTCCCAAGTTTGAATGGCTAGTAATGAAAATTATTTTGCAGTTTGAAATCTTGTCTTCCAACTTCACAGTCTTTGTTTGCTGCATTATATTATGCAGGAGGCAGAATCTTGAATTGATCCTCTCTGTATCTGTTTTAATTTTTAATAATTTTGTAAGGGCATAATATAATAAAAATTTGAAAAGTTCTAACAGTTATTATGTATATAAAACTATGATTAAGTGTAAGAGCACTCCTTATGTTTTAAGACTTATTTGTTTATTTATTTATTTATTGAGAAAGAACTTGAGTGCAGGTAGGGGCAGAGGGAGCGAATCTCAAGCAGACTCTCTGATGAGCATGGAGGCTAACACTGGGCTTGATCCCATGGCCCTGACATCATGACCTGAGCTGAAATCAGGAGTCAGATGCTTAACTAACTGAGCCACCCATGCACCCCTCTTCTTATGTTCTTAAATTTTTCCATATGATTCTTACAGAGATTGAGCCAGGTCCTATTGGATCATAAGAACACAAACCTGAATTAGCACCAAAACGCTGATTTTATCAATATTTGAGTAGCAAATACATAATTTAATTTATTCAAATGTATCAGGTACATAGCTTTACCCCAAAGTAGGGAGTCCAACTAATTTTTTTCTAGAACTGAAAGGAGAGAGGATGTGTAAAGTGGAATATCCCCTTGGTGTCAGACCAAGTCTGAGCATCATGATGGAAGCACAGCTAGACTTATTACTTCTTGTGGAATTTTGAAGGGGAATCAGTCCATGAGTGTGGGGGGCTTGCTATATAGAATAGAGTCATTAGTTAGGATGACACATCTAGAATCTGGTGTTATTTGGTCTTAATCATGGAAGTTCAAAATCCTATGATATCTACCTATCTCACCCTTCTTTTCTGAGTAACCAACATTATAGATGGCTCTTACACATGGGAAGAATATTATTCTTGTCTGGATTCAGGTAAAATGGACTGAAGTGGATCTTGGGAAACCAGAGAAGAGACTGACTCTGAGCTTTAAGGAGGAGATGCTGGGTAGTAAATAGGGAGATGGCGGAAGTTGAGAAAAAGAGAATGGGTTTGAGAAATGATTAGGGAGCAGATGTTTCAAGGGATGTGGGCCTCTGCCTTCGGCTCAGGTCATGATCTCAGGGTCCTGGGATCGAGCCCCGCATCGGGCTCTCGGCTCGGCAGGGAGCCTGCTTCCCCCTCTCTCTCTGCCTGCCTCTCTGCCTACTTGTGATCTCTCTCTCTCCGTCAAACAAATAAACAAAATCTTTTAAAAAAAAAGATGACATGAATACTAAGTTTTACATAAACATGTTTCATGCGTTTTTGTTGAATGGATTTATGACATCTCCTTC
Source organism: Ailurus styani (assembly GCA_002007465.1). Taxonomy (NCBI): domain Eukaryota; kingdom Metazoa; phylum Chordata; class Mammalia; order Carnivora; family Ailuridae; genus Ailurus; species Ailurus styani. Next base: position 468,275 of record LNAC01000496.1, on the reverse strand, counting down.
ATCACAGATATGTGGCTGGGTGTGACCAAGAAAGAAAATCTCCTTACTTGTGTCACAAGAGATTATGTGTTTATTCTCACACTGGGAGGGAGACTGAAGATGAATGATTGGTTTTGCATTGAAACAACTGAGATCTAAGTATTATAAGAACTTTCCAGTAAGTCAGTTTAATAGTTATTCTGAAGCATGTATTTCTAAGGAATGCTTTGGGGTATTACTAATGTGTATAACAGAAAGAAGTTTTGAAATTCTGCCCAAGACAAGAGACTAGAATCATTTTTCAAGAACCTCAAAATCCATAAACGTTAAAGATCCCATAGAACAAACCAGGACCCCTTAGAACAGACTTGGTCTTCAGGGATCTAGATTTGAGCACAGATACCTACCCTGAGTAACTTGTCCACCTCGGACAATTTATTAACCTTTATAAATCTCAGTTTCTTAAATTGTAAAATGTGCATAATATGCACTAGAAGAGTCTTCTGAAGACTACAAATAATACATGAGTTATCACCATGTTCTTGGCCCTGTTAATATGGGCCAATATCCTATTTCCCTTAATACTCAAGTTATAATACCTCAATCTTGCCAAATCAGCAGAAACTCCAGTATTTCTTTTCTTTCTTTCTCTTTTTTTTTAGGGCCAACTGCCCTCAATATTCTTGAGAATTCTTATGTTTGCTTATATTGTCTATACATCATAACTTCTTGTTGTTTCTATTTTGCTACTTGTAAAAAAAAACCAGACACTCTGACATAACCCCTAAGAATGGACTCCACAACCAGACTGTCTGACACCAGAAAACCCCATCATTTAGTCGTAAGTCAAACTCAGCTGCATCGTAACCAAGAGTCGTGGGCTGCCAAGACCAGGATCACTATGCCCATGGCTGGCAGCCTGCAGTGCTGGGGCTGTTACTGAGCTACTCTCTTTAGCCTGGTGCCCTGGTTTTCCACTGGGACTATTTCCTCGAGTTCTGCAGACTCTCAAGCTGTAAGAAGTCTACCACAGCTACACTGCCAAGGGCCTGATCTTACAATCTTTTTAGAATTGTACCATTCCCCACTAGACAACCACCAATATACTTTCTGTCTACAGATCTGTCAACTCTGAAAATTTCATACTAGCAGAATGACACGATATGTGGCTCCTTTTGATTAGCTTTTTTTACTTAGCAAGCTGGGTGAATGTTTTCAAGGGTCATCCATTTCATAGCAACGGTTACCTAATTCCCATGGTTGGCCTTTAATTTAACATCATTTAATTTCATTATCATTTAATGTGATAGTCTATCCATCATGCCTAACACTGCTCAGGCACACACATGCAAAAGCATGTATCTATCTCCTCTATATGATCCGAGAGGCCATGTAATATGGGAAAGCCGTAACTGGATTTTAAGCATTATACACTAGGAAATTTGGATCCTGGTCCTGGATCTACCTTTAACAAACAATGTGTGCCAGGCCACACTATTTTCCTTCTCTGGAACATGATTTTCTATTCTGTAAAGTATAGCAGATTTAATAACATTGGTAGCTTTGAAAAAAATATTTTTGAATTAATGGAATCTCTTTTTGTTTTGTTCTTCATTTGTTCGTTTGTTTTAGTTGAACAAACTTCTTTTTCCCCTTACATAAAAAGACCTATGAGAGTTGAACTGCTCTGGTTGAAGCCCATACTTTTTATCACTATTACTGCCTCTTGGCTCCAAATCTATCCTTTACTGTCTGTTCTGTGATAACGGAGTTGGACCCTGGAAGTGTTTCAATTCTGCATCTCACATGACATTTGGATTTCTGAGCAGTTACATCACAGGAGGAAGGGGTTTCTCTCCCTGGTTCTGGGATACTTCTAATTTATTCTTCTTACTCGCTTTCCATGGAAACCAGTGGCATGTCTGGGGGAGATCCAGCGAGGCTTACTTCAGTCACAGTCCGGCCACACTTTTCTGGACTTCCCATTGAGTTTCAGAGTCTCTGGGGTACGATGATCCCAGGCAGTCCAGTGTTGACTTCCCACACTGGGCCTGCCTGCATCCGACGGGGGCCTTTCCTGCTCGCCACGTCCAGCTATAAGTCTCTGGCCTCCAGCCCACCTACATCAGGGAAGGGCTTTCCCTCCGAGCCAGTCCAAGCTGTGGTTCCTTGTTTGACAGCCTCAGCCCAGCAACAGTGGACACATTCTGGCCCAGAACACCAAGTGAATATCATCTTTTGAGTTTTAACCACAATTTCTCCAAGAAGGTCTAAATCCCAACCTTGGTGAAGGCTTTCCACTTCCATGTTTATTTTTCCCTTGATACCTTTCCTTGAATCTATTTAGAGTTCTCTTGACCCTTTCAAGTCAAATAGTAATTCTTGATGTTAAATATTCCATCTGAAGTACTGTGTTGTGTCTATCCCTGAGTCAACCTGATCTAATATAAAGCAGATGTGTCAGAGGAGACTAGAAATTTGTCCACTCACTATCCCTGTTCACCTGGGGGAAGAATATGAAGGATTAACAGAGAGTCACAGTTTGAAAACCACTAGACTGAATAATTTTTTAGTCCTTCTACCCTGACATTGTCAGGCCATAATGATGGGAGGTATAGGGAACTCAGACTGACAAAAGTTTTCGTATACAGAGGCTGATAGGCTCCATCACCCCCTCACCAGCAGTGCTCTGTACCAGAAAGTTCACACAACATTGAATCAAGAGATCTGGGTTTACAACTTGGATCTGCAATTAAGATATATACTTAGTCACAATATGGGATCTATGTGAGCTTTAGGGTTCACATTTGTAATTTGGGATGTGATTTCATAGGATTTTTATAAAAATCATTACGATAACATACATGGCCTTTAATTGTATACCGTGGTCATCAAATATAATAGTGGTTGTGATATCTCCTGCTTTTGTTATCACAATCTTTCTTATTTGTCATATTGAAAAATCGAGGCCTAGGAAAAATTCAAAACTGACCTAAGGTCACATTACTGATAGGCTCCTCTTTGTGTGTCTTCATTGTAATGTGATTTTCTCATAATATGTTTTAATAACATATAGGAAAATCATTCCAGAATTATCTATCATACATATTGTCACGTTTTGAGTTAGTATCTCTAAGGAAATACCATTTAGAAATGTGTAGACATTAATTTTGTATAATTTATTCAAATTTTATATTAAACAGTTACTTATGATTTTTAACAAAGATTTCTGATATTCTCATTTTCACCAGAAGAGGCCACTATGCTCCAACTTAATGGGTTTATTATCACATTGACTATTTACATTTGGTTTAGAAAATGGCCAGGCATTTTACAACGCAATGATTAGGAATATATCTTGCTTTTCTCTTTACTCTCCTTTTGAATGACAGCCACCTCTTCCATCTGAGAGCAGTGATTGTAGATACTCCCTTCTGATTCCTTGGAAGAAGTCAACGCTTGAGAGATAGACAGTCATAGATTCAAATCTTGGTTCTACCACAAACACAGACTGCCAGGGCTCACATTTCAGAAAAGAAAATGACAGTATCTCCCTTGTTTGCTTTTCTACAAGAAGAGATGAGCTATTGTCATTAAAGTACTTAAAACAGTACCTGGTCTATGCCTGGACTGCTGAAATGTACACATTCTGCTTTTCCTATTTTTGTTCTTTGGTAGGAACACTCATGTTTCTCTGGTAGGAAATGGCAGAGAATACCAGCCTGGGAACCTCGATCTGGCTATTAAATCTGTGCTTGAAATGAGCTGGCTTGCCTCTAGAAGTGTTTATGGAGAGTCAGTGTTTCTAGCCAAATATGGAAGAGTGTGGCTTTAAAATGCATAGTAATGTGTTTTCAATTTTGAGGAGATTCTTTATTTTTTTTGAAAGTCTTTATTTATTGATTTAACAGAGAGAGAGAGATCACAAGTAGGCAGAGAGACAGACAGAGAGAGGGGGGGAAGCAGGCTCCCCGCTGAGCAAAGGCAGGGCTTGATCCCAGGACCTTGAGACCATGACCCGAGCCAAAGGCAGAGGCCTAACCCACTGAGCCACCCAGGTGCCCCATGAGGAGATTCTTTAAAATTACATTTTAAGACATCTCCTGCATGCCAAGCACTGTCTTAAGTTCAGAGCAATGTGTACTCATGTCTCTATTTTTTAAAAAGTTACATATTCCATTTGAAAGTCTTTTAGTCATCCTTGGCAATTTTTTCATGATATTGGAGGGTTACGATATCTCTCAGGTTGTAAATATTAACATTTAACAATAAGATTATTGCAATACTTAATTGTATTTAATGGAATATAAATCCTCTAGTGATTTGATACCTCTATTATTCATTGAAAAACAAATGAACAAGCTCTTCCTCAGCATAGAAAACTTTTATTTTTCTCTTCTCCTTTGAGCTCATACTTCATTTCCAATTTCTCTATAATTTCCATTCGCATGTAATATATTTCAAGTTTAAAAGTCTTTTACTGATCATGCTATCATATAATTAAATGCATATATTAATTGGCATTTTTATATTTGTTTTATTTCCTGAAACCTGTACATTATATATTTCCTCTGAATTGAGTTAAAGAAATATTATTGTCACCAACAGTACCCAGTTAACCAAAATGACATAGGTATATGGCAAGACTTTATTGTTGTGAAAGTGGAGATATATCTCTAAGTGAAATAAAACCTGATTCAAAATCTTATTTAATAAAAAGAGGCATGTAGCAAAACTCCATAATCATCTGACAACGATCATGTTATCTATTATGGAGATAGAAGAAGTAATCATATTTAAAAGAAGATAAGAGGAAGATTAACTATAATTGAACTAACCACTTAATGGTGTAATTTGATAAACTGTTTTTGACTACTTTATGAATAATACACAGTGAATCTGAAAATAATAACCTGGAAACTTTATCCTTGGGTATTACCTAATATAATATACAAATTTGGTAGTCCCAGAAAACATTCCAATTGCATTCTAAAGAGTCTAAGGATTAAAATATTTCTGCTGGGCGCCTGGGTGGCTCAGTGGGTTAAAGCCTCTGCTTTCGGCTCAGGCCATGATCTCAGGGTCCTGGGATCGAGGCCCGCATCGGGCTCCCTGCTCAGCGGGGAGCCTGCTTCCCCCTCTCTCTCTCTGCCTGCCTCTCTGCCTCCTTGTGATCTCTCTCCCTCTGTGAAATAAATAAATAAAATCTTTAAAAAAAAAATTTCTGCTTTGGCAGCTCAAAGGAGAAAAATTTTTAAATGATGACTCAGCCAAGGGATGAGTCTTAAGAGTCTCTGGAAACAGGAGTGCCTGGGTGGCTCAGTTGGGTATCAGGCTCTTGATTTCGGCTCAGGTCATGATCTCAGAGTCCTGAGATTGAGCGCAAATCCTACATTGGGCTCCGGGCTCAGTGAGGAGTCTGCCTGAAATTCTCTCTCTCCCTTTCCCTCTACCTCTCCGCCTATTCACATATGCACTCTCTTTCTCTCTCAAATAAGTAAAGCCTTTAAAAAAGAGTAGCTGGAAATAACTTCTTAGGTCTAACTTAATGCAAAATTACTGTCTTAATGTGAAACAGTCCTTTTCATTTTGTTCTCATGTGCTTCTCTTTATAAAGGAATGTTTTCTTTGAAAAATCTCAGGAGATGGAGGAGGAAAAGAACATAAATGAAGAGTATTGCTATTTCTACACTGTTCTGTCACACAGCTGAATTCAGAACATGGGAAGATACTTTTCTATTACTAAGCTTTAGATCCATTATTCCACTTGATCCCCAAATACAGAGGTTATAGGGCCTTTTACATCCCAGGAAAAATCACCAAAGGAAAACTTATAACAGAAAAGGCATATGGGCTTCTTTTTTAAAGAGGAGAAAAGACCATTTATGAATTCAAAGATATGTACAAGCAAAACTATTGTGAGAAATTTTACCAATGAAAGTTAAAGATCTGAAAAAGGATTTCTTCTGGACCTATGTTTTCAAATGAAGATCCTGCCTGTAGCCCATTCACTGGGCAAATATTTAAGGGAAATACAATATAGAACAATGTGTAATATTTACAAAAGATGAAAACCATGGGTTGAATGTTTTAAGTACTCATTCTGCAGCTCTGAAATTAGCACTAGGATTTCCAGATCAGGATGGCATTCAAGCATGCCCAAATCCAATCTGCAATGTTTGCCTCCCTTGAATATGTCACTCCTTCTTCCAGCAAGCACATCTCTTCATGGGAGCCAGGAAGGGTAACATTCCGATAAGGGAGAGAAGTCTGAAAACTGTGTTTCTATGATACTCTCTCCACACTCTGGAAACCAGTGCTCTCCCAAGCTGTGCGTGTGGTCCTGGAACATAGATCTGGAATATAGATCATCCTTGCCCTCCTAAATCCACAGTACGCCCATGCAGATGGACATGCAAGCAGATGAGAACTATACCACACAGTGGGTGTCACTACAAGGTGCAAGGGAGGCACAGAACAAACGTCTCAGTATTTCTCAGGTGTTGGGGACTCTGCCTCTTCACAAATTTTATTTGCTTTGATTATCTGCACTGCACATTTTTCAAGAGAGTATGAGAATTCAACATCAAGAAATGGTGCTATGATGCTTTCTGTAATAAAGCAGTATTCAATATGATATAATAATTTAGACTACATCCATGTAATTTCTTTGCTACCTACGACTCCATATTCTTTATAGAGCTTTACACTGCTGAAATTTAATTTCCTTTTGAATAATTGTCATTCCTACTAATAACCTAATTTGGTCATTCTTTTGAGGCCAACAGAGCGATTGGTTTGACTATTGTTGAAAAAGCACATTTACTCCAATAGATGGCACTGTGATATAAACTAGTAAAGTTATGAAATTGAAAATTTAAAAAAAGTAATCACTATCTTTTTTTTTTTTTGCCCTCAAGCAGACTTTATGAAGCATTAATCAATTCAGAGAAGCTAATAAAATGCTTGGAAAATGAATCCCAATGTTATTTAAATTATGGCTGTTTATCAGTAAACAGAAGAAATGCATGGGCCAGCTATTGGAGTAAACCAAAAGGCAAGCCAGTCATAATAGATTTGACCCCTGATAATGTTTGATGCAAAGAATACAGTTTAGATTTGTTATGATTTGCAAGATGACTTCCATTATCCTTTTTTTTTTTTCAAGGAGTCAACTTTGACAATCCCCATGTTGACATCAGGTAGTTTTGCAGCAAGTTCTTTTGTAAATTTTAAAACCCTGCCAGCTCTTGGCCTGAGACACAGGACTCTTTAATGTCAGAAGAATGTTTGTCTGCCACCGTGAACTAACATTTATCTTTGTTCTAAATTAGAAAAACAATATGACTGAATCAACTTGACATGACATTTCCCTGAGCACCACTGGGGATGTTTTCATTGGTTCGGATGAAGAAATAGGAGAGATGAGCCCCCCAAATCAAGCAGGTGCTGCGGTCAGAAATGCAATGTGTGAGGTCAGGCTGGCCAGAGACCACTGTTTTCTGATCCCAGAAACCCTGGATAACAAGAGTGTGGGGACACCGTGCAGAGCACTTGCGGTCAGTCTGTCTCTTGGTTCTCAGCAACGTTTTAGATCAGAAACTAGAAAGCAAAGGAGAATGAGTCTTATCATATCCTGATGAGGACACCAAGTGACATGGAAGTTGTTCTTGCTTTAGGGAACAGTCGGCATTTGAGAGGAATGCTTGACACAGGTACAAATTCCATTTTGTTGTTTTTCATTGTGAGGATCTGTCAGTGGTAAAGAACGGAAAATCTTCGCATGATGATGTCTGCTTCTATTTTGAGTTGAATGTTTTGCCATGTGGGATGACATCAGGGTTAGAAGTTATACTCTTGTAAATGAAGCGTCCCTCACGCATCATCTTCCATGCCCTGGCAAGACCAAGGGAAGGAGTGGGAAGACACAAAGCTGGGAGTTAGGATGCACAGATCCTGCCACTTCACATCTCTGGGCCTGAGTTTTCTCCTTTCTACAACATGAGGGAAGAAAAGATTATTTCTAGAATCCATATTAACACTGAAAATCTATTATTATCTCATTGTTCTAATGCTGAACATTATAAATGTTGCAACACTTAATGACCTCATTACCACAAATGGTAAATTATAATTTAGAATCAAAGTTGAATTACTTATTAGTAAGTTTGTGAATGTAGAAGTAGATTTCTAGGTGTTCCTGACATCATCAATGTTTTTGGAAATAAGTTCAATAGATAGAACGATTCAACTTCATTTATAGAGTTTGGCTTTGCTTCCCTCCCCCCATGATGCTCTCCCTCCATCCCTTCGTTCTTTCTTCTCCAGATATTTATTGACCCATTACTATGTGCTAGAGACTCTATGAGGCCCTGGGGATAAGGCAGTTACAAGTCAAACCTTGATGCTATCCTTTAGAGCTTTCAGATTAGTAAAGAGTCAAGTTCACGATTAGAACATAGAAAGATGTGCTGAGAAGGGTGGGAATATGGACCACCCATTACGCTTCATCCATTCAATTTGAAAGCCAAGGCCTCCTCTCTGTGTCAATTAATTTCTTTGCATCTCACCTTCTCCAGGTTTGAGGATGGTGCTTTCACATTCCCAAAGGCTCTTATGCCAAGGGGAAAAAAAATCTCTAGAAACTGTCCATACTCATTTCCTAGGATTCCGTAACAAAATATCACAAGCTGGGTGGTTGAAACCAAGAGAAGTTTATTCTCTCACAGTCATGGACTCCAGAAATTCAAAGTTAAAGTGTCGGCAGGGCCATGCTCTCTCCAAAGGACATAGGGAGGAGTGCTTCCTTTTTTCATCTGGCTTCTGGTGGTTGCTGCCAACCCCTGGAGTTCCTTGGCTTGGGGCAGCAGATCTACACCCTCTTTCTTCACCTTCGTGTGGTCTTCTCCTATGTCTCCTCTGTCTTCAGACCTCTCTCTTAACAAGGACACCAGTCACTGAATTCAAGTCCCATCCTACTCCAGTGGGACATCATCTACAATTGATTAAATCAGGAAATATCCCATTTCCAGATAAGGTCACATTCACAGTTTCCAGGTGGGCATGAATTTTTGGAGGGTACGATTTAACCCAGTACGAAACTCAGCAGTCTAAGGTAAAAGGAGATATTAAGGGGAAAAAGCAGAAGTAGAGGCTTTATTTGTTAATATAACACAGATCTTTTTAAGGATGATTTATATCATATGTGTTTACTAAGAGAAAATGTAACATGGTTTAGTAAAAACATATGTTTATGCATTTATAATGAATGGTGTTTCCATTTAAATGTTTACAGTACACAATGAATTCACAGAGAGCTGCATTCTGGGCTAATCCCAGGCAGCTGCAACCCCAGAGTGTTCCTGAATCTCACGGAGGTCATGCTCATGCTCACTGCCCCGCATGCTGGAGGAGAGTGTCCTTTTCATTCCCCTGCTCGTCCTTCAGAGAAGACACTAATGAGGTGGTCACACGAGAAAGGCCACAAGAAAATGCAAAATGCAAAGTCTGAGCAATCAGAATAATTAGCCTCTGAATTATTGAGAACGTGAAGAATTCTTTTTTTTTGAGAACGTGAAGAATTCTTGACAATATAATGATTCCAGTAAATTCCTTCCAATTTTCTTCAATTCAAAATCAATTTCAAATTTACTTGTCTTACCATTAAAGATGACATATTTAGTATGAGGGAGTTTAAACAATGACAACATAAAATCCTTTTGTGGTAGATTTGTTGCTAAGCCCTCAAACCACAAATCAAACATCTTAAGACACAATTTATGTTCTTTTCCATCTTCTCAGTCCTTGGAGAATTTTCAATGAGGGAGAACTTGCTTTTGTAAAATGCAAGTAAAACTAATACTCTGAAAAATTAGGCTTTTCCCCTTGATGGGTCAGATCCAATTGAGTAAGTATGGTCTCCATTCCATAATTTATTTCTCCCCTTTGTCTTCCTTCCTTTCTGGGTTTGCTGTTTGTTGTTTTGTTTTTTGTTTGTTTGTTTTGCCTTTAAGGACTACACATGGTTTTACAATGAGGGCTGAAAACCCTTTGGTGTATGATTTTCTCTGTGAACCTGTCCTAAGAGACTCCAGTAGACAGAATTCAAGCTTTGCATTCGAGCTTTGCATCCAGAAAGTGGTAACTATATGAGGTCATATGCATGGTAATTAGCTTGATTGTGGTGATCATTTCACAACATGCTCACATATTAAAACATCAAGTTGTATACCTTAAAATAGATAATTTTTATTTATCAATTATACTTCAATAAAACAAAAGAAGGATAAACCTCATTCTACAAGTTTAAGTGCAGTTTCTAGAATCATGTGCTTAGGTTCCCAAATGGGAGGAGGTAGGAAAATGTTAAAAAAACAAAAAGGCTTGTCCAAGATCACTCAGGGAGTTCAGGGCATACCTGAGAGTGGAACAGAACTGCTTGCTGGCACACGGGGAGCTGGACCTTTGGGTGCATTCTATAAACTTTGAGCTTATCAATTCAGGAAGGTGGCTCCTGGGTACAGAAGCACTGTGTGGGGTCCCCTCCCTCCTATCCGCACAAGCTGATAGACGGACTCCCCCCCTCAGCCCAGCAGCTTCTGCAGCTGTAACTCACAGCCTATAGGGGGCAGCACTGGGTCTGAGTTTCTTTTTTATCCTCCACTGTCTTTAGTTTTGCTCACTAATCTTTATTTGCTGTGAGGCTCATTTCCCTGAGAAAGGAAAGACATTTTAGAAGTTAGGGGGATACCAGTTGCTTATATTTATCAGTAACCGGTGAGCGCATGATGATTTGGCAAGTGTCAAGCGTCTAGAACCTACTAGGCACAAGGAGGCAGTGGAACCTGGGGGTTATTAGCAGAGACTGGCTGGGTTTGGATTCTGGCTGGCTCCACCCTTTTTAGTTGTAAGACTTTAGATACGTTTATGAAAAGTTATTATTCCTCCCCAGAAAGGCTGATTTTAGCAGCTGCAAACAGGATTATATGGATTAAAAAGATTAATACATGTGAAGATTTTTTTTAAGTGAGAAAAGTGTTTGGCACACCCAAAATGTTAGAATTAAGTATTCTGTTTTTAATAAATGAACTATAAAAGCAATAAGACACTTAGACACTCATCATAAAGAACATATAATCTCACAAATCCTACTTTAAATATCTTGGAAATAATTATTAAGTAATCTCCAAGGATTAGTAACTGATCTTACACTTTTTCAAAAAGAAGAAAAAAATCAATGAGATAACGTTTGCCCCTACTAATTTTTCTTTCTTCATTCATGAACACATTGGTCATAATTCTTAAATCTAATTTTGGCAAGTTTGGGTTGAGTACATTCGATGTTCAAGGTAAGAAAAAGTCCAGGGATTTATACACTAATTCCATTAGAAATAATCTAGAATTTCATCTACCTCCATTGTGTGTGTGTGTGTGTGTGTGTGTGTGTGTGTGTGTATGTGTGTGTATGAGATGGAGGGAGGCAGGGAAGGAAGGGAGGGAGGGAGGGAGGGAGGAAGGAAGGAAGGAAGGAAGGAAGGAAGGAAGGAAGGAAGGAAGGAAGGAAATGGGAGAATGAGAGAGAAAGAGAATTTTGAAAGTCTTATTCAATTTTTCTTTTAACCCCACTTAATGGGAATGAGAGGTTTCTAGCTTCTTTCTCAGGGAGAAATGACTGACTCTGCTGATAATCTTGATGCCCCCTCACTAATTTTCTGGAACTAAATCTGAGATGATATTAGGAAAAAAAATTTCCATTAAGACAAAAATCCAAACCCTTTTATCACTCAAAGTTTTCATTTTTTTAAATATGTTTTTGGAAGCAAATACTGTGATCACATCTATGTGATGTGATCAAGTTTCTATACACTGAAGATTCACCTGTAAATCCGAAAGATTCATTCAGAAGTTACCAACTGCATGCAGGCAGAACTGTAGAGTACCCCACAGCATGGAGCTCATGGCTGAGGCTCTCCACTGACCATTATTATTCTGGAAAACTTTCCACCACCCTCGGTGTGGTCTTCATGCCTGTGGGCTCACAGAAATCTGACTGGGCAAGAAGCCCAGCTGAGATTCTGTCTCTACGACAGTTTCACCCGGACTGACCGGAGGATGCTGACCCATGGGCCAGAATGCTAATTTCTTCATTTTCTTCATTTGCACTAAAAAGAGAACTATCCAGAACACAGGGAGGCTGACATCTCGAGAGGCTGACATCTCCATGACCTGAGTTGTCCCCAACTAATGGCAAATTGTTCTGGAATGCTAAATAATCAGAAGGTGACCTGCTGAATTTGAAATGAGAATAATTTCCTTACATGTACAATAGACTTCAAGAAGTGGATTTACTAAGTCAAGTGGAATGAACTTGACTAAATTCATTGTGTGAAAGGATGTCTTTCCCATCCTCTACTAGCACTGAGCATCCTAATTTGTTTATCTTAAAATTATTTTGAAAACCAATGATATGTCACTACACACCTATCATGACAGCTGAAACAAAAACGTGACAACACCAAATGCTGGCAAGGATGCAGAGAAACTGAAACCTCATACATTCCTGGTGGGGATGTAAAGTGGTATAGTCAATCTGGAAAACAATTTGGCAGCTTCTTATTAAACTAAACATGCAATTACCATATGACCTAGCAATTGAATTCTTGGGCATTTATCCCAGAGAAATGTCACACAGCTACTGAAATTACATAAATGTATTGAGTTGCAGGGATGTTGCCAATAATTATCAACTGAAAAAAACCAGATTATAAAACTGAACAATAACATTTTCATAAAGCAAAAACAAAAAGGTGTACAACGGATGTATAGAAAATTGTCTGAGGAATATATACCAAAATATTAAGTTGTTATTGGGCAGGCTAATGGTAGGTGGTCTCTTTCTGTTATTCTAAAATTGTTCTGAATTAATCTATGTTACTTAAATAATGGAGAATAATAAATTTTATATATTTCAAAGCATTTTCTATTGTATGTACATTTTAAAATCTTTCCTACTATTATCTAAAATCATCATTAACATTAAAATCCAATTAATGTCTGTTATCTTTTTCAAAATAAACTTATTTTGAAATGATTGTGTAGGATAGTCACATGTAAATATAAGAAATAACACTGGGAGATCCTTGTACCCTTTACAAAGTTTCCCTTAATGGTAACATGTTGTAAAATTGTAGCACATCAAAGCCAGAATATTGCCATTGATACAATTTGCAGATCTATTCAGATTTCCCCAGTTTCATTTCTACTGGTGTGTGTGTGTGTGTGTGTGTGTGTGTGTAGGTTTAATTCCACATAATTTTACTATATATGTAGATTCATGTGTCTATCACCACTCTTTTGTTACCTTGTTATAATCGCAGTCATCTGCTCCTACCCCGCGTCCATCCATTACAGTCCCTAACTCCTAGCAACCACTAATTTACTTTCCATTTCTATAATTTTGTTATCTCAAGAACATTCTATGAATGGAATGACAAAATTGACCTTTACAAATTGGCTTTTATCACTCAGCACAATTCCCTAGAGACTCATAAAAGTTGTTGCATGTATCAACCTTTCATTCCTTTTTTACTGCTGAGTAATATTTCATTGAATGGATGTACCATTCTTTGGTTATCCATTCATTCACTGAAGGACAGCTGGATCATCTCTGGTTTTTGGCTATCATGATAAAGCTAATATGGACATTTGTGTACAGGGTTTTGTGTGACCATAATTTTTTTCAGTTAATAATTACTGGGAACATCGCTGCAACTCAATACACTTACCTCTATAATGTAATTTTAGTAGCTGTTTAAAATTGTATATATACATACATATTTCTGTATATTGTGCATATACACACCATATATATAGTGTTCATATTATATAAACTGTATATATTAATATAGTATATATACATATGTGGGTGTGTGTATACATATATTTATGTGTATATATATATATATATATATACACACACACCCACACCCACATTGTATACATTATATACACACACATACATATTTCTTTACAGATGAAGAATTGGTGTGATGGAGTAAGAAGCAACTTTAGAATTAGACATAGCCTAGTCTCATGTTCCAGTTTGGCTATTTAGTGATTGTATCATCCCAAGTACATCACTTAGCATTTGGAGTCTCAAATTTTTTTTAAGATTTTATTTATTTATTTGTCAGACAGAAAGAGGGAGTGAGAACAAGCAGGGAGAGTGGCAGGCAGAGGGAGAAGCAGCCTCCCCTCTGAGGAAGGAGCCCAATGCAGGACTTGATCCCAGGACCCTGGGATCATGACTTGAGCCAAAGGCAGACGCTTAACCAACTGAGCCAACCAGGTGTCCCTGGAGTCTCAAATTTTTTTATCCACAAACTAATTATAGCTGATAAATTTGTCCTAAAGCTACATAGCATTTGGGACATAGTAGGTGCTCAATTAATCCTGTCTGCTGTTTTTGGAGATCTGAACAACATTTTTTGGGGATCCACAGAGCAACAATTTTGTGTTGTGTTGGGAAGGCAGAGCATTTGATTCCCAGAACAGTAGTGTTTGGCCATTGCCAGGCTGAGTCATTAGGAGATTACTAACGAATAAAAGGCCACTCCTCTGAAATCTCTGCACAGTTCTGTTCATAACCCATGGAAACCTTTATTCCTATTTTGGCAGCATGATTTAATGATTCTTTCCAGCACACACCACATATAGACACAAACAGTTTTACTTAATTCTTAGAGTAACTACTGAAGGTTGACCTCTTCCTTACAAAAGTTCACTTCCAGATGTCTGACAGGAATTTGTTCCAATTTCTCTGGCATCTTCCACCATGGTTCAGGACTTCATTAAGTCTCCTGTAGAATGTTTCAGCAGGCTGCTAACTTATCTCTACACTTTCCCCAGCTCAGTCTGTCCTCTGCAGCACAGTCAGGGTGCACTTTCTAAAAATAAGGATTTTCTTATTTTTATTATGCAGCTTTTGATATTTGAAACAATTATCCCAGTGAGTAATGAGATGTCCTGCAGGATTATTGTTTGTGAAAAGAGACTTGCGAGAATTGAACCGGGATGAGATTGGCTTTGATACTTACATAGAGTGCTTTTCTCCTCCCTAACCCAGAGTAGAAAGCTCCAAGCCCACTTTGTAAAGGGAAGGAATGAACAACAACCAACTCAGGACACGGCGGGGTGGGGTTTCTGGGAAGATTAGTCTCATGTCACATCACCTTTTCCAAATCATCTCTGAATATTCTGCCTGCATAGTTAACTGTGATATGCTCATTTAGCATGGAAATGATGGGAGAAGACATGAAATGTAGACCACTTCCAAGCGTATATAAACAGGTCAGGGCACTAGATGACAACGAAGGACAAATATGTTTTGAGCACTGACTTTGAGCAAGTGCTTTCCATATGGCATCTCATCTAATCCTGATAGTGATATTTTTAAAGATTTTTTTTATTTATTCATTTGAGAGAGAGAGAGAGGGAGAGAGCGTGCACAAGCCGGGGGGGGGGAGGCTGAGAGGGAGAAGGAGAATCAGCTTCTTGACTAAGCAGGAGCCCAACATGGGGCTTGATCCCAGGACCCTGGGATCATGACCTGAGCTGAAGGCAGATGCTTAACTGATTGAGCCATGCAGACACTAACCACCCCCCCCCTCAACAGCAATCTTACAAAGCAAGTATTCTCACCCCTCCCATGAAGACCAGAACACAGACGCTTGGAGACACACAGTAACTTGTCCCAGAGAGTCTCCCTGGCAGAGGCCAAACCCAGGACCCTCTCAACCCCTTGGCATTACACTTCTTTTAGCTTCACCCAGCCTCCTGCAGTGAAATCTTACCTCACAGTAGTATGCATCCAGGACCTGTGTGTGTAAGTTTTCACAATAGTTTCATTCCAGTAAAAACCAACTGGATGTTCGCAGCCCATCCAATAGGCTTTTCCTCTCTCCGAGGTTTAATATTAAATAGATATTGTTTGCTATTTCCCCTCCCGTATACCTATTTTCTAAATACAATGGCGTTATCGGTCTGCCATGAAATTTGAGTAGGAACAGAAGACGTGAACTCAAAATTCTGGAATGTGCAGACAGGGCAGCTGCCTGGAGCACTGGAAATCACCTAGTCCAAAGACTGAAACTTGAAACAGACATTTCAGTATTTTCTCCTGGGCATTATAAACAATTAAAGTTATTAGTTCCACAGTGTACACAACAAGGACTAAAATACAGAACCAAATTAAGTAATATATTCCTTTAAATTAAAATTTCTTAGAAACATTGAAGTTATTATATTCTTTCAAAATACCCAAATTCACGATTTAAGCCACAAGCATAAATTTTCATTAATTTGATGAGCTATAGAACTGACCCATAGTTCTTTTGTTAATGACCATTTCTTTTTTTTTTTTTAAGATTTCTATTTATTTATTTATCCGAGACAGAGAGAGAGAGAACAGGAGACTGCACATGTATAGGAGCTGGGGGAGGAGTAGAGGGCGAGGGAGAGGAAGACGGAATGAATCCCAAGCAGACTCCAAACTGAGCCTGGAGCCCCGACCTGGGGCTCTGTCTCCCAACACTGAGATCGTGACCTGAGCCAAAATCCAGAGTCAGGTGCTTAAACAACTGAGCCACCCAGGCTCTCCTGGCCATTTCTTTTTTGTTGTATGATCTTTTACTACAAGTGATTAATAATAAAGGACAACTGGCTGTAGGTCTAAAGACTATAGGGAAGACCTGTGCTTTATTGCTAATAATCTCCTGCCTCCTATCTAGTCCATCAGTACAATAGGACTCAAGCAGATAAACAAAGACTTTGTGATAAATTTAGGGACAGATCGTTGCAGATCATTAATGTCCCATCCTCATGGAAGCACGGTTTACCCAATAATCTCATTTTTTAACTGAGCAAAATGAGGGCTCGATAAAGAACATAATTTGAGCCACTGAAATGTTCTCGTGAAGATTATTACCACGGTTTTAAACGTCTTCTTATTTCTCAGGGAAAAAGGAGAGTTAGCCATGCTACATTTTGGGGCTCTTTGCTGGTAGGAAAGGAACGACTGAACCTTCTTTGCCCTATGCCTGCATGCACACACAGTTGTAACCACTTAAAGAACAGTTTATATTTTTCTTTCAAAAAAGCAAGGTGTGTTTCTTCCCAACACAACTTGAAAAGTGATCAAAATATGCCCAGAAGAAATATTTTCCTATTAATTTTATCAGTAAATTCACTTAGGGCGGGCGCCTGGGTGGCTCAGTGGGTTAAAGCCGCTGCCTTCGGCTCAGGTCATGATCCCAGGGTCCTGGGATCGAGGCCCACATCGGGCTCTCTGCTCAGCGGGGAGCCTGCTTCCTCCTCTCTCCTCTCTCTCTGCCTGCCTCTCTGCCTACTTGTAATCTCTCTCTCTGTGTCAAATGAATAAAATAAAATCTTTAAAAAAAAAAAATTCACTTAGGGCAAAAATGATGGGAAAAAAAAGTAAAGCTCTTTTTACAGTAAGTTCTAACTATACTAATCACCAAAATTTCAGTCTTTGTCAAGAATTATGCTTATATTTTACGATTTTAACTAATATTTAACTAATATTTTTACTTACATCGAACAGTGTCTTTTGAAAGGGAAATAAAACAGTTATAATGACACAAACACTGAGCTTCAGTCTACAAATCTCACCACTTGAGAATTAACCTCTGTGAAAGATAAGCTTCTCTTTAGTGACCTCATTCCTCCGTCAAATACCCAAAGATTCACTACTCAGTCAATGCATGTTATCTTTTCAGATTAAATCCTCCTGTAGTGAGCCTGATAAAGATGATTTAAGTAGTTGGAAAAACACCATTTTATCTTCATTTTCTACATTTTACTGAAATGAATGTACTTCCTCTTCCTATTTTCTTTTTACTTTCAAGCCCCGTGGTTTAAAGTTGATTAACCATCATTATTAAACTAAAGTACATGTAAATGAGAATAGATTTTCTTCGGGGAGAAAATACTTTTAATCTTCAAAGAAAAAGTACTTTCTGCTATTCACATCCACATGAGAAGACTGAGAAAAATCTGGCCTCTTTCCGGTAGGCAGTCAGAATGAGGCCCAAATTCTGCCTGTTACAGGAAAGAGCTGGCATGAAGGAGCCTGTGGAATAGGGATCTACAGAGTCACGGAGACCCAGATCTGGGGGGGAAAGAGGAGATACGGCGCCTGGGAAGTCTTCTGACTGTCAGTGATTGGAATCCTTAGAAACTCCCCTTCCATTAAAAAAAACTCTGTAACAAGTAATATAATCCGGCTAATTAGCTGTCATTAATTACATCAGGGCATTATTAGTTGTCTAGTTCAAAACACAAGGGAAACTTCCTGAGAGAACCTTCCATTGTTAAAGCTTATTTAGGACAACCCTTTACTTACTACTAAGGGGCCAGGCGATCTCTCATCTATGGAGGAACACAGGTCTTCTGGAGTGAAGGGTATACATGGGATTCTGGGTAGGAAGGCTAATTGCCTGGCTTACAGCTCACCCAAAACTAAGATTATGTGAAATTGGATGCTGTCACCCTGGGAAGTGACATAAGGCATCATCCCTTGGAGCTTGCAAAGCTGAGGTAGATTTCCCACTTGAGCTATGTGGCAAACAAGTAGGCATGATTACCACAGCCAATCTTTGAAGCAGGGGTTATCATCTTTTAGTTCTGAGAAAGTAAATATGGGGAGAAGTTGATAGAGCCAAGTTTTAACTTCACAATGATAGGGGTCTGTGGGACAGAGTGACATCAAATGCTAGAGAATCATGCCAGGCAGCAGCAAAGCCGAAGGCAGAAAGCAGAACTGCATCGGTTGACATAAGGTCGGCTTAATCACCCTTTTCATCTCAGTAGAGCCAAACAAAGTAACCAAAGACAGAAACAAAGCAGAGGGAGAGGAACTAAGAAGTATGAGGCTGGTCCAGATTTTTCTGGGAAAAAAAAACAAAACCCTCTTCTTTATAGTGACACTAAGGAACAAGTTGGGGGGGGGTGGAGAGGAGAGGACAGGTCACTCTGCAAAGGCAGGCTGCAGGGAACCACAAGTCACAAGAGAGAGGGTGACATCTTATCTTGGAATGAAAATTTGAATGAAGCATTCATTTTATCCAAGTACTGGTTGGAAATAGTAAAAGTGGCATTTTTCATGACTGAATAATAACTGTAGGATTGCATCATTATGTAAGAATGAACGGGAAAAACTTGTACAGGATCTGCTAAAATTTCCATCCTGGAATGGGGAAAAAATATTTCCTTGTAACTCAACTTAAAGTAATGGTGGGAGACGACAAAGTGAAGTTGTATTTTGTTGTATTTTATGAGTTATCCTTAACAACTGCTACAGAAGGCAGAAAGGAAGCAAGGAGATCGAAGGGGAAATTAGGAGAAAGAAGGAAAGTATATAGATGAATTTTCTTTGTTCCTTATCACACGTGGATTCAAACTGAGTGCCACAGGATTGACTTGTCAGAAGTTTCAGAGTATATCTGTGAGATCTATTTTATATCCTACATTCTGTTCTATATCTGTGATATCCAGGATAGAGCTCACATCCCTGATACCTTAATCTTATTTTTCTCATTCTGAATCTATTCAGATTTGAAAGAATAATACTTAAAAGAAGCCCAAAATAAATAATGTATGGGAATTCAGACTTTCCATTTTTTCCCCAATCTTCTCTGTGACTCATAATTTTAAAACAATCCCAGTTTAAAATTCAGCTAAGCGTCAATGAACTATTAAATATACTCTAAATGTATCAGAAACTAATTCTTCCAGCTGGAAAGAAACCCAAATATACCAAATTAATAGCTTAGTTCTTCCCAGGAATCTATGGTACATTAACAACAAAACATACTTATAGAAAAATGTAGTGTGGGGGTATTGGAGAATTACCCCAATGAGCAGTGCTGTAATTCTAATTATAAATTAAAATAATAATAGTTTCTCTGAGGACAAAGAAAACCACCCTCTTTTCTGAGAATTTGTTATGATTTCAATCTGAGCTTAACATTTTTTTACCCAGAGTCAAAGAGAAGGAAGGAACAGTTTATCAATAATAAACTAGGAAAAAAAATGATAAGAAATGCTCAAAGCTAAAAACCCAGATGTATAATTACCAACAGAGAAATTCAGAGAGGAAGAACTTTGCATCCTCATTCTAGAGATTTCAATCAGCATTAGACTGAGAAAGAAATTTGAGATGATCGATAGGCTAATAGGTCAAAAACTACTGGTTAGTCAAATGCTATTATTAAGGTACTACATTATGACCTGTTCTGAGTTAGGGTCCTGCACAAGCAACAGAAAGAAAAGACATCATCTTTATGCTACTGAGGAGCCTATAGGAGAGTTTGGAAGAAATAAATCTCTATAGTTTAAGTCCTTGATGAAGGGCCAGGCTGTGTGTCAATCAAATAAAACACTGTGGGAATTCTGGGGGTTAATGAGAGCCAGTTGAAGAGGCCCAGGAAGACGGGCATCATCAGAGAGGACTTTCTGAAATCCTGTCTGGTTTGGAGAATGATTACAGTATAAGAGTAAACTACTTTGTTCAATCATGTCCTTGGCAGTTTTATAGGGTCCGGTGTGGTCATTGTCTCACCCACACCTCTAATCTCAAAAGCACAGAGGAAAGTCCATGATCCTGGATTCCGTATGTTCTCCTCCACTTCTGCATGATCCTCTGCACATGTGTGGGACATGTTTAAAAGTAATAACTTTTCTTTTACCCTTATGCCAGTTCCCTGTGCATTGGTGGAGTGAGGGACCAGGAAAATGGTATCCAGCTTTGCTGATGACTTAGGTGTCAAGATGGATTTTGGTGGAGAATATGCGGGATGGGCTTGCCCTGTGTGGCTCCAGACCAAGACAGGCAAGGTCCGAATAGCAGCCAACACAGCACTTAGAAAGCTCTCCATAGGGCGCCTGGGTGGCTCAGTGGGTTAAAGCCTCTGCCTCCAGCTCAGGTCATGATCTCAGGGTCCTGGGATTGAGGCCCGAATCGGGCTCCCTGCTCAGTGGGGAGCCTGCTTCCTCCTCTCTCTCTCTGCCTGCCTCTCTGCCTACTTGTGATCTCCCTCTGTCAAAATAAATAAAATAAAATCTTTAAAAAGAAAGAAAGAAAGAAAGAAAGCTCTCCTTAAAGACCTGAATTCAATTGCCATGTCCCAACACCTGCAGAAATAGTAATCTGCTGCTGCTGCTGCTGCTGATGTGTGTGTGTGCGTGCGTGCGTGTGTGTGTGTGTGTGTGTGTGTGTGTGTGTACTTAAATGACTGGTTAATGTTTGCAAAAATGCCAGACACATGCAGGTATACTCTCTATGGTCACTTACAATAATAGAATATATACATTTCATTAAATTACAGCAAGTCAACTGCCATTTTTCTTGTAGATGCCGCCAGGTTTTAGAAGCCTTCAGCAGGAAATCAGCAACAAAAACTTGTATGCGGATGACACCACAGAGTTCTTTTCCTCTTGGTTTCCGCTGTGGCACTTCACAAATCCTACTGCACTACCCGCTACAGCTTCTGAATGACAAACTGAGATTTCTGATCATAAAAGGTACAGAAAAATAATTCATTCAGAGCATGGGAAGGAACTGCTTGTGCAGTGCACAAGTTATAATTTCAAGCTATTAGTGTAATTAAGATCTTCTTTGTACCATCATACATACTAAGAAATAGCCAATTCTCCAATGAGGAATATTCTCCAGCTCATTCTAACACAGTTAGAATGCAACTGTGTACTCTTAATAATGAGGAAAATATATCAGTAGTTTCACACTGAAACCTATGGCCCTTCTCTGCTCCTCTCCACATTTCCTGCATTGGTAAGCATCCTCTATTCACTGTTTTCCCACGTGCCACCCCTGGCGTCGGCACTGACCTCAAGCTTGGAAGTCACTCTCTGTCTCTTCCATTCTTTCCTAAAGCCCTCTTCCCCCTCGGACATTCTGCCAAGGTCAGCCCTGGCCCACCAGCCCTGCCAACTACACATCCTCTAGCTTCAGTTTTCCTTCTGCAAATGGCAGCCACTTGCATATACCTAGATGGTATCTCTCTGGCTTTCTTGGTTCTCTTACTCTATATGTTTTCCTTTCTTTCAGCTCTCATTATCAAAATGTCTTTCTCTGACAGATCCTTCCTCTTCGGGATAATGTGCGGTGATCTGTTTTAGGCTGTGTCCTGTCGTGGACACTTTGCTGGGGACAAACACACAAATGTAAGTGAGCAATCTACTTCTCTTTCTCAAAGTATGTGGGTGATTACTGTGTGTGTTCATGGCCGCCGAATTCCTCAGGGACCGTAAGTGTATTTGCCCCAGTAGACTGTGTCCCACAGAGCAGTCTGGACTACCCCCTGAGTTTCCTCTACTCTGTTCAGTCACAGCTTNGAGCAATCTACTTCTCTTTCTCAAAGTATGTGGGTGATTACTGTGTGTGTTCATGGCCGCCGAATTCCTCAGGGACTGTAAGTGTATTTGCCCCAGTAGACTGTGTCCCACAGAGCAGTCTGGACTACCCCGAGTTTCCTCTACTCTGTTCAGTCACAGCTTCTTGCCTGTATGTCTAGTTCTTTGTAGGGTTTCAAATGGTTTCAGCTTGACTGGGCTTCTTTCCTGACACCTAACTTCTTCAGAGCTCCAGATCCTTTTTCAGAACTGTAACCCTGAACATGCCATAGACCTTTTTCTGTGACAGGACGTGGCCCAGGAGAACAGGTTTCTTGAAATGCGTATCAGATCGGGTGATGACGGCCCCGGTCGTTGAGGTCGGAGGTTACTTTATGTAAGAGTCTCATGGCTGTTGTCACTGCTCCCTTTGTCTCTCCTACTACCGCACCAGGTGACGTCACCGGGATACAGATGTCCATCCCTCATCCACACAGTCATCCCCTTTTTAACCTGGAACAAGTCATTGGTAGGTCACTGCAATCACTCAACCGTCATTTCTACAGTAACCACCTATCTGGTTCTAACTCTTGTGTGTTGAGTGGGTCATTTTGTACGGATGCTTCTGGAACTCTGAAGAGGACTTCACTGGACAAGAACTTGCCCACGGAGCCCATATTTGCAGTGGGCATGGTTCCTTAGGTGCTGCCCGACTAATCCTGGCTGACTCCTCCTGCTGGTCAGCCGNCTGGTTCTAACTCTTGTGTGTTGAGTGGGTCATTTTGTACGGATGCTTCTGGAACTCTGAAGAGGACTTCACTGGAGCCCTCGGAGAACTTGCCCACGGAGCCCATATTTGCAGTGGGCACGGTTCCTTAGGTGCTGCCCGACTAATCCTGGCTGACTCCTCCTGCTGGTCAGCCGCATGTGGCTGGGGTCTTCAGGACAGTCCGTGGAGAGCAGGGGAACAGAAGCCTACACCGTAGCGGGTGGCCGGAAGAAAGTCAGCAGGTAACATTTTATGGGACCTCTCAGGCTGACTCGTGTGGATGTCCCCGAGGAGCTTAAAGAGGCCAGGGTGTGTGGGTACTTGGGTGGGTTGTTAGATTCACCTGATGTTTGTCTCCCTCTAAGTAACGTAGCAATATTTCCNGCATGTGGCTGGGGTCTTCAGGACAGTCCGTGGAGAGCAGGGGAACAGAAGCCTACACCGTAGCGGGTGGCCGGAAGAAAGTCAGCAGGTAACATTTTATGGGACCTCTCAGGCTGACTCGTGTGGATGTCCCCAAGGAGCTTAAAGAGGCCAGGGTGTGTGGGTACTTGGGTGGGTTGTTAGATTCACTTCATGTTTGTCTCCCTCTAAGTAACGTAGCAATATTTCCCCAAATGGGGCGCCTGGGTGGCTCAGTGGGTTAAAGCCTCTGCTTTCGGCTCAGGTTATGATCTCAGCGTCCTGGGATCGAGGCCCGCATCGGGCTCTCTGCTCAGCAGGGAGCCTGCTTCCCCCTCTCTCTATGCCTGCCTCTCTGCCTCCTTGTGATCTCTCTCCCACTGTGAAATAAATAAATAAAATCTTTAAAAAAAAAAATATTTCCCCAAATGGCATATCCAACTACATGTGTGGGTTTTCTCCTTTTATTCTGTTCATGTGTACTTATGTCTTCAGTAACTCAAAGCAGTGCATATTTCTTTTCTCAGCTATGTTTTTTTTAATCATTATTTGTATTTTTCATATATTTACTTATAGGAGGTTTAGAAAGCAAAACCTAATAATGTCAAAGCAAAGGGCTGTTTGCCGGGAGAAACAGGAATATGCTGGTCACTATAGAGTCGCATGTGCAAAGCAGTGAGAGGTATTTACTATGTAATTATGCAACAGGTTGGCTCAAGCACATTTGTTAACAAAGGAAGATACTGAAAGGTTATGTTAAACAGCCAATTACTTGAATGGAATTCTTCCTGTGCAGAGAAGAAACACAATGGACGCAAAATGTCATTCAACATCTCAGAGAGAAATAGTTGAAGATATGCCAGAATGGTTTAGTCAACGAAGATAAAATCTAGTGATTCCACTCTGCAGCGAGCATGAGTAGAGTAGAATATTCACATGATTTAAGTCAGCTGTTGACAGAAGCTAAAACTAAAATGTTTCCTCGGGGCTCCTGGGCGGCTCAGTCGGTTAAGCGTCCAACTCTTTACCTCAGCTCAATTCTTGGGTGCAAGCCCCAAGCTGGGCTCTACACTGGGCATGGAGTCTACTTTAAAAAAATGAATTAAAATCAATAAAATAAAATAAAAGTTTCCTACCGAGCAGTGTATGTTCTGAAAGACGAAGCATGCTGCTAGAAGGCATCCTATCCTCAGCTCCCTGTGTCAGCCTGACATGGAGACATGCAACTCACAGTGCTGCTCTGTGATCAAATGAAACATAGGCATGCAATATGTATAGAGCATAGGAAGTGCTCTGTAAACATTTATTCTCTTCACATCACCATGCAAGTGACCATTTTAGCATATGAGATGGGTCTATAAGCACAAAATGGCTGACCAACATTCTCCAAATGTGTTTGAGGCAGTGTGGTGTAGTGGAAAGAGACTTGATTCTATCACTTATTAACTCTGTGACCTTGGACATGCTTTACAAAGTCTTTCTTAATCTTAATTTCTCTTTCTTCAAACAGTAAATTGGGTACTTACCCTGCCCTACCAGGAGGATCGGTATTGAGTAAGTCAGGTTTCTTATAGAATGTTCTGGAACGATGTAGCATTTAGTAAATATTAGCAGCTTTTTTTATTGTTATGATTATTAGGTTTACTATTTTTTTTCCATCAAAACTGAAGATATTCCCCTTGACAGAATACATCATAAATGGCAGTATTTCTGGACCCTAGAATGTTTGTTAAGATAAAGTAACTCATGAAAACTACTAAATCATAAAGTGTAGTGAGCCTGAGTTATAAGAAAAAAGATGTCTAACATCACTCTCGGGGTCCCTGCTTTTCCATGCCCAGGACATACCCATCTTTCTGCAGATATCACTCCTTCTTCCCCAAATCCTATGTCCTCCAAACCCTAACATTTTTTTTTTGAAGATTTATTTACTTATTTAAGGGTGAGAGAGGGGAAGAGAGAGAAGGAGGGAGAGAGCATGAGTGGGAGGGGTAGACAGAGAGGGAGAGAGAATCTCAAGAAAAATCCACACTGAGCACGGAGCACCAACGCAGGGCTCAGTCTCACGACCCTGAAATCATGACCTGGTGATCCAAACCAAGAGTCGAACACTCAACTGACTGCATCAGCCAGGTGCCTTTAAACCCTAACATTTTCATTACCAGTTTCTGTTAAAAATGTTCAACCTTTTCTCACAATCTGCTTCTCCAGTGGAAAACGTTTTCTTTCTCCTTGAAGGAAAATAGCAGTGAGACAGGAAGTGGCAGGAGACCCAGAGTTCTGTTGGGATATTCTGGAATCCTGCTGTTCTTCCTGTGTGCTCACAGAGTGCCTCCCTCAGGGAGGGGTGTGATGCACAGCAACTCAAGTACAACAATCCCGCCAGCCTCCGCTGCACCAGTTGAGAATCCTGTCAGATGCTCCTATGGACCTAATGGATTCCACGGGCATATCTCTATGTACTTTTTGTGATATTTATTTAATATAGACTTTAATATTTTCCTTGGCCTGTTTAATCTCTGTGCTGCTTCCCCATTCACATTCAAGCACTTTCCCCATTTCAACACCCTCTACCAATAATTACTTTCCATAGTGTATTCACTTTATAAATCATGTTCGTATCCATGAGTACTTTTGATCTTCCCGTCAGCTCTATGAGTTTGGCAGGGTAACAATTATTTTCTCCTTTCACGGAAGGAGAAACTAAAACTCAGTGGTGCTAAGGATTTCTGCAAGGTTAAACAGTGAGGGTATATATTTAGGCTACATCTCAGACTTTAGTCTCTTTGCCCACATCCAGGTCTGTTTATTCTAAAATACACAGTTTAAAAGTCTCTATTTTCTAATCACCATTATAACTACTGTCTGAGGAAATGTTTTTATTTTATTTCCTCCAGAGCAGAAAAATCATTTCCTATTTACAAACTTAATACCATAATGTATATCATGTGTTCTTTAGAGCTTCATTCACTTATTAATTCATTAATTCAGTCAGTCATTCTTTCACCAAATATTCATTAAGTGCATGTACAGACCTGGAGTAAAGTTCATCAGAAAAGACCTTAATAACCTTTGAGCAAACAACCTTATTTAAGAAGTCATTTTGTGGGTAGAATAGACATTTTAACAATATGTATTCTTCCAATCCATGAGCATGGAATGTTTTTCCATTTCTTTGCGTCTTCCTCAATTTCTTTTATAAGTGTTCTGTAATTTGTAGATTGCAGACCCTTTACCTCTCTGGTTAGGTTTATTCCTGGGTATCTTATGGTTTGGGGTACAATTGTAAATGGGATCAATTCCTTAATTTCTCTTTCTTCTGTCTCATTGTTAGTGTATAGAAATGCAACTGATTTCTGTGCTTTGATTTTATATCCTGCAATGTTGTTGAATTCCTATATGAGTTCTAGCAGTTTTGGGGTGGAGTCTTTTGGGTTTTCCACATAAAGTATCATGTCATCTGCAAGAGAGAGTTTGACTGCTACCCCGAACAACCTACACATTCAAAAGAAGCCTTAGCAATACCATCAACATTTTTCACAGAGCTGGAACGAACAATCCTAAAATTCATATGGAAGCAGAAAAGACCCCAAATAGCCAGAGGAATGTTGAAAAAGAAAACCAAAGCTTGTAGCATCACAATGTTGTCATCATCAAGACCGTATGGTACAGGCACAAAAAACAGACACACAGGTCACTGGAACAGAATAGAGAACCCATAAATGGACTCACAACTCTATGGTCAACTCATCTTCGACAAAGCAAGAAAGCATATCCAATGGAAAAAAGACAGTGCTCAGTGTTCCATATCCTGGCCTTAAGATTTACTTATTTTTTGACTTTGAGTCAGATACTTAGCCCCTTCTTTGTATTTATATTTTCTCATCTGTAAAATGGAATTACTAGTAATAGTTCCTACCTATGTTACCTACAGAAGAAACCAAGATGTTATGGATCAGAGGCCATCAGGGGGGGAGGGGAACCAGAAACTGAAACAAAGCTACAGTAAAATAATATTTCCTTGGCCGATAAAAAGCACAGTTTTGTTCATTTGATCACAGATATCCAAAGAGAATGCAATCCCCATGTCACAGGGACTCACTCGGCTGGTGGTCCCCGCACATAGGTTCTGGTGGGTCTGCAGAGCTGGCCACAGTGAACTCACCTATTTGTGTTGTCCGCGGCTACTTGATATTGTTGGGAAGTTCACCCTTATCGCTTTCCTGCAGGTCAGCATGGTGCTAAAAAAAAAAAAATAACAATAAAAGTAAAAAAAAAGTAATTCTCATAAACATGGTTTATTATGGAGAATGTTCATCCTCTAGACATCTCTGTTGGAAAAGCGTTCCATAAATTATCTACATCAGAAGGTTGCCATGAGGCATCCATAAAATGATGAATATAAAGCATAGTGAACCCTTTGACACCCAGTCAATAGAATGCACCAGAATTTCTGCTTCTTAAAGTAGATCTTTGCAGTTATAGGTGGAAAAAAAAATTAGGCAACATTTACGCTGTTGCTTAGGCAGTTCCTCTTAGGTAAATAACAACAACGACAACAAAATCGTTATTTAAAGCATAGTTTCTTGCTGTATGTGCTTCAAGAAGGCCTTTGTCCTGAGATACACGGCTCTGGATTTGCCCTTTTGAAGGAAAAGTAACTTCTAGATTGGGATGAGATGAAAATACATCTATTCGTCTCTCTACTACCCAGCACTTACGATAAGAACATTTTTATCACGATACTTGGATGCATTCCTCCTGAGTAAAGCAAGTGTAGGCCACTTGTCATGTAACCGCACCTTCGCCTTATCGTCCATGTGCCTCGCCAGGAGCAAGAAAGTGATGCAAGGACCAAGGAAGGTAGAGATGTGAACCAGACAAGGGCGCCCCCTTAAGGCGGGCGTTCATTTATTTATTCAGTGAACCTTATGATGTGCCCAGAAGACAAAGTTCCTGTCCAGAGTTGACATTCTTACAGAGAAACATACGGTATAATCCGTGCAAACCACGATCTCTAACAGACTGAGGTGGAGTACAATTTTGACTCTCGAATAGAAAGTTGGATGTGAATAAACAATGCATCGCCTCTAGTAGGACACTGGAACACATAAGCAATGGTCTGTTAGTCCAGTCCTGACCTATTCTTTGCAGTTCAGACAGAAAGCTGACTTGGGAGGGAATATTTTCTGCTTTCCTCTGTTGTCCCTGCAAATGGAAAGATTTTAAGGGTTGACCAGAGTGATGTGTGGCAGTGGGCACTTGTGCTGTACTAAGAAGGGGAACCCAATTACTTTCTATAGCAAAACCTGATTTCTCCTGGCTCCACTGCTCTAAAACCAAGAGTTAGATGGCTTCGTTTAAGAATTTCCTTTTCTCCCGGCAAAATGAGTTTTGTATTCTGAAAATGGTGCTGTGAGGCATAGCATTGAGATGAGGTGTGAGAATGAAAGTAATATAACCTTAAAACAATACCAATGGCTGCTATTTGATAAGAACCCCATAGATGGTAGCCAGCCCCCCCCTTTTTTTTTTTTTTGCTTAGCAATTTTGCTCTGCCACTTCCCACCTCCACTCAAGCAGTGTTGAGATATCACTGGCATTTAACATTGGGTAAGTGTAAGGTGCACAACTGTTGGTTTGATACACTTAGGTATTGCAATACGATTGCCACCATAGTTAGCTAACACATCCATCAAATTAAATAATTTCCATTTCATTTTTTTGTGGTAAGAACACTGAAGATCTACTCTCTTTGCAACTTCCAAGTATATAATACAGTATTACTGACTATAATCACTCTGCTGTGCGTTAGATCCGCAGAACTTAGGCACTTAGTCTCATTGGAAGTCTGTACCCTTTGACAGCATTTCCCCAATTTCCCTTGCCTCTCCCAGCCCTTGGCAACCACCAGTGCTACTCTCTGCTTCTATAAGTTCAACTTTATCATGTTATTAGATGTCATATATGAGTGAGATCATACAGTATTTGTCTTTTACTGTCTGATTCATGTCACTTAGCATAATGCACTGAAGGTCCATCTGTGTTGTAGCAAATGGCAGGATTTTCTTCTTTCTCATGTGAACCATGCCACTTTTGCAGAAAAGAGTGAGATTTAATTTCTCAATTTATATACCTATTTCTGATCCTTTCTTGTGGAAACAGTTTCAAGAAATATTCTTTTCTTCTTTGTCTCTTCTGATATTAATTGAACCAGTCCTGCTTCCTCTCTCACATAAATGTATTTTCTCTCTTGCCTTCAAGGGTAAAAGTTCCATGACCATAAAATAGTAATTTGTTAGAAAATACTTAGGAAAGGATTTCCCACCTGAGGCCTATACAGCTCTGTTTTGTCACGTGGCTGACGTGGGTGTGTCCAGATGCATCCAGGGGTAAGCCCTGTTCTTGAAGTACCCTGAGTCCTGAAATTGGACAGTTGTCCAACATGCCTTAATATTTATTGTTTCTGGGTATTCTGGGGAAATGTGTCTTATTTCCCAGAATTTCTTCAATATTTGAAAGACAAAAGAAAGACAAGTGCAAGGATATTTCTCTAAGACATTAAATCAAATGTGTTAGTGATAATACAAGATTCTGAAAACGTTTTCCTGTCCCATTAAAAATTGAAATATTAGTGATATGCAAGGAAGTATACTTCTCTTAGGAACAGCAGTGACAGATGATATCTTCAATAAAGATATTATGCAGTGCATATATTTTCTGTTGTTTAAGAAAGAAGAGTAATTAAGAATAGCTCCTCCTAAGATACAAACACACTTATTATTAATTGATAATCACCATTTATAGACTAAATGAATTCCTGCAGTCATTATTCAGGTTAGAAATCTAAATAATGAAGCATAAATTCCTTTCCACATGCAAGAGAAAGGCTTAATAATTCCACAGTCAATCTTTGAACTTTTAGAATGTATGATATCTTTATGTGGTCCTTTCGATGGGTAAACATTCCTTTAGAACCCAGAAGTTTCGAGAGCTCTCCTTAATATAGCATGAAGCACTTCATGTAGTTTGAGCAAATGGTAATTCTGCACAAAGCCATTAAGCTTCAGGGACTAGACAGAAAAAGGCAGCTTCCTCAGCACCAGATTGGACTATGAAATACTGGAGCTACTAGGCTTCCCTACCGGCTTATCAACCTTGTCCTCTTGATTCTGGCCCGTTCCCACTAGATATAAAGCTTTTACATAGAAAAAAAATTCCTGCAAGTAGGTTGTTAAAAAATAGAAAGTAGGGGGTCACCTGGGTGGCTCCATTGGTTAAGCGTTGGACTCTTGGTTTCCACTTAGGTCATGATCTCAAGGTCATGAGTTGAGCCTTGTGTGAGGCTCTGTGCTCAGCGAGGAGTGTGTTTGTGATTCTCTCTCTCTCTTCCCCTGTCCCTCCTCCAGCTCAGGCTCCCCTCTCTCTTAAAAAAAAAAAAAAAAAAGGAAGTAGGACTTGCTTTACTGATTTTTCTTTCTTTGTGTTGCAAAATTTAGGAAATGGTCAGATTTATCAAGTCTAGTTACCCATACATACCTATATTTGTCTATGATTTAATTGTGCACATATAATTGTGTGTATATAATTGCATACACATGCTAGTGTGATCATAGTATATATACACACTGCTGTTATTATCACTTTACATTTGTTTTACCTTACTTGAACCTCTCCCTCTGTTTCCTCCCTTCACAACTCCAAATTTGCCCTTCACTACAACCAGATGATTCATAATTCATGTCAATATGCTAATATATGTAACATAAATCAATATTCATATATAACAGAATATAATATATAATTATATACAGTAAATAAACATAAATATATCTCTTTATTTGTACATACATTGAAGTTAATAAGATCATTGTTCTTTGCTTGTTTTTCCCAGTGAAGCCCTATTATATAAACTTTTCTGTATTTTGTTTTATTTTATTTTATTTTATTTTATTTATTTTTAAAGATTTTATTTATTTATTTCACAGAGGGAGAGAGATCACAAGGAGGCAGAGAGGCAGGCAGAAAGAGAGGGGGAAGCAGGCTCCCCGCTGAGCAGGGAGCCCGATGTGGGCCTCGATCCCAGGACCCTGAGATCATGACCTGAGCCGAAAGCAGAGGCTTTAACCCACTGAGCCACCCAGGCGCCCTGTATTTTGTTTTAATGGCTACACACTATTCCATATCACTGTGGTGACTGAGGCATGATTCATTCTGATAATCTCCAGTTGATGGACTTTCACTGGTTTTCTAATTTTTCCCTCTACAAACCAATGTTTTAATAATGATGCCATCATGTATACTGTGACACAGTTGTGTTTTCATTTTGCAAAAGAGATTCCCAAGAGTGAGATTTGAGGGTCAAAGGAAATGTTTAATTTCACATTTTCATGGATGTTGCTAGACTGCTGTCTAAAAACTCTGTAAAAATTCACATTTCTGTCAAATGTACAAGGGGATCTTTTTGCGACACTCTTGACACCACTGTGTACTGCAGAACTTTAAAATTGTTACCAGTTTTTAAATGTAAAGCATCATGGTATTGTTACTTAGATTTGCGTGCCCCTGGATATGAGTGACTTTAATTATTTTTTCCATGTGTGTTTAGGCCATTTGGATATGTTTCCTTGTTTTAGGATTACTGAATCCACAGTGTCTTAATTTTCAAAATGAGACCTATTCTTTTTTTTTTAAGATTTCATTTATTTATTCATGAGAGGCAGAGGGAGAAGCAGGCTCCTCAGTGAGCAGGGAGCTCAATGCGGGACTCAATCCCAGGATCCCGGGATTATGACCTGAGTTGAAGGCAGACGCTTAACCATCTGAGCCTCCCAGGTGCCCAAAATGAGACTTATTCTTATAACTGAAAAGTCACTGGACACCTATGAGGTATGTCTAAAATAGCATCAATAGGAAGCGAAGAGAGGAACTACAGAGCATGACTCAAGACAAGAGATGAAAAAAAAAACTTTGCTTTTGTAACACATTTGGTCAGCGTCTTGAAAATACATCAAAAGGGCACACATAACATGGTGTCTATGGTTCAGCCTGTTAGAGGAAAATTGAAGCAGACCCAATGAGGGACTCACAAATAGCCATGTAAAATATGAAACTGAGTGTACTCTTGTATTTTATTTTTACTTTTTGGTTAATTTGTTACTAGAGTGTACCCCAGAAGACTGACGTGGAGCCCCCTTTCCACCCCAGGCAGCATTTCTAGGATCCCCCAACTTTATCATGAGGGCCGCTGAAAACACGTGGACTTTCGGCGACCCCTTTGAGATCAGGAAAACCGGAAGACTGATGGAAAGACTGATCACAGCTCAACCTTCCAAGTATCCCTGGTGTCGTGAGTACCTTTTGTTTCATTTGATTGCTGGTTCAATAGCAAACTGATGAAAGAATTCTTGGTTGAGTCTACATTTTCATTCACAGGGCACACCTTTGTGGTAGGGTTAACCTTGCAACAGATACGATGGAACTTGGATTATTTTTATCATCATCATCAAGGTGAATCATGTCCATTGTTCTTTGATCAATATTTGTGGAAAAACCTCCTTCAAGGGGTGCCTGGGTGGCTCAGTCAGTTAAGCATCTGACTTTGGCTGAGGTCACAATCTCGGGGTCCTAGGACTGGGCCCCGCACTCATGCTCTCTGTCTCGCTCTCAAATAAATAAATAAAATCTTTTAAAAAATCAAGGCAAGGGCGCCTGGGTGGCTCAGTGGGTTAAAGCCTCTGCTTTCGGCCCAGGTCATGATCTCAGGGTCCTGGGATCGAGGCCCGCATCGGGCTCTCTGCTTGGCAGGGAGCCTGCTTCCCCCTCTCTCTGTCTGCCTGCCTCTCTGCCTCCTTGTGATCTCTCTCCCGCTGTGAAATAAATAAATAAAAATCTTTAAAAAAATAATAAAAAAAAAAAATCAAGGCAAAACCTGTCTCAAGCATGAGTAGTATCTTTCACAAACTTCCCTAAACAAGGCCATGAAAAGAAAGAGAGCGGAGCTGTATTATAGTTATTAGACACATGGGGGACAGTGCTTAGGAATGATGGCTAACCAAGAGAAGGCGTGAGAAGAAGTCAAGTCTGACATTGAACGAAAGCTTTCTTCTAGCTCCGTGCTCTGCGTGTGGTTCCACACCACCTTCTGTCTTGTGCAGAGAATATCCCCACTCCTTTCTGACTTATGCTCTGCTGTGTTCCTTCTCCTCAAAGAGACCACGGTCTAGAGGGGATAATCCAACAAAGAATGGAATGCTTCATTCAAGAGTGGTACTGTCCATGACAGGAGGGAGTAAGACAACTCAAAGGAACCACAAAAGGTCTCTGTGGTTAAGTCCTCCCAGAAGAAATGCTTTCACTGAATTTTGAGTAATGGGTAGACATTGGGCAGGGCAAATGGGAAGAGAGGACACCTTCCTGGGTGTGTGCAGAGGCTCTGGGTGGGGGGAGCACTGTACTGAAGCACCCCCCAGGCTGCGACCTGGGCAGCTTCCCCCATATTCAAGCCTTTGTGTCCTCATCTGCTATGTGCACGGAATGCATTTTCATGCCAACCGTTTGCTGGTTGTTTAATAATCAAATAGGTTACCATGTGTGAAATCATATTTTCAAGTTTAAAGTTCTGTGGATGTTAGTGATGATGACTTTTATTGGGCTCTGAGAGTGTGTGCTCAAAGAGCAAGGAACTAGATGGATTACTTTATGAACCATGAGCTTAACGCTGAAGCTGAAAGAAATCCACCTCTAAAAAGGAATAATGTACTTTCTTCTCTGAAAGGCAGGGACAAGGGGTAGGATGATAAACACATTATAAACACATTTAAAAGTGCTCTTACTTGTAATTTGAACAAAGGCCATCATGGGCCTCCTCTTCTTGCCTTCACCCAGACAGCCACCTCCCTCCCCCCCCC
>LNAC01000496.1:378979-433585 GCA_002007465.1 Ailurus styani | reverse complement strand
CTTGCTCCTCTGAGTGCATAATATACACGGAGTGCTATGCACGAGGACTTGAACTAACCACTCAGAATGCACGGCATCATCACGCTTCATTCTAAAATGACTAGAAGCTATTATTATGCACATATTATAGGTACAGAAAGTGAAGTTTAGATTTAAGCAATTTGCCCAAAGTCCAGGAGTTTGGTTCTACACCTATGGGCATTGTTTTTTTTTTTAAGATTTTATTTATTTATTTGACACAGAGAGGGAGATCACAAGTAGGCAGAGAGGCAGGCAGAGAGAGAGGAGGAAGCAGGCTACCCACTGAGTAGGGAGCCCGATGCAGGCCTTGATCCCAGGACCCTGAGATCATGACCTGAGCCGAAGGCAGAGGCTTTAACCCACTGAGCCACCCAGGCGCCCTGGGCATTGTTATTATTTTTTTTATTGCATGACTGTCTTCGGGTCTGGTTTATACACAATATATGTTTAGCTTTAAAATTTTTACATTTTCTGTCCTTCCAAAGGAGCACCACATCAACTGTCTCTAAATTAAGATGCTTACTATTTCTGTTTTTTTGGAATAGAACATAGTGCACGGTAGGGGTATTAAGAAAAAGCTGGCATATGGATAGTTGGTGTAACCTCTCATGATTCCCGTCATCCCTCCCGTTTCCTGATATCAGAAATTGACATTTTCTCATATTGTGCATAGGCACCTTCAATCTCCCATCAGGTAACTGTTACTTAATCCCTCTTACAAAGAAATTCTGCTGCTCTCACTTCATGTTTTATCAACCTAGAGAATCAGCAGAGTATTCAAGTAACGGTCCACTTGCTTTCTGTTATGGGACTCTATTCACTTCATAGGGTTTCCTTAACCAAGTACCACAATCCAGATGACTCAAAACAACAGAAATTTATTCTCCCACAATTCTGGAGGTTGCAAAACCAAAATCAACGTGCAAGCAGGGCTATGCCCTGTCCCCTAGTCTCTGCTTGTTTCCAGCAACGCTTGGTGTTTCTTGTCTCAGAACTGCGCCCCTGCAGTCTCTGTCTCCGCACAGGCACATGACTGTCACCCCCGTGCGCCTGTGCCCTTACGCGGGGACCTCTCTCTGCATCTCCCTTCACATGGAGGGCTCCTCTTAAAAGAATACCAATCAGATTGGATTAAGGGCACACCCTACTCCAGTGTGATCTCATTTTAACTTAATTACACCTACAGAGACACTATTTCCAAATGACGTCACATCCACAGGTAGAGGGGTTAGAACCTTCACATATTATTTTGAGGGTCACAATTCAACCTGTAACAGGAACACAGAAAAGTTGATGCTTTCCTTCTATCATCTTACGCAGTTGCAAAAAGAGGGGTTCAGGTCAGATGATCTCTTTTTTTCCTAGGACACTGAGGGTATGTTTATTGTCTATAGAGTTTAACTGAAAGGCAAAAAAAAAAAAAAAAAAAAAAAAAAAAAAAGCTACTGCACACATATACCAGGACTTAAGGAGTATGGTTTGAAGCATGCAGTATGCTGGATGGGGAAGAAAAGAGAGATCTTAGAGAATCGAGCCCACAATGGACTGTCAGAAGCTTACATACTGCCTTGTCTCTGAGGTCACCTGCTAAACAGCTTACAGGAATTTTGTTTGCACAAAGATTAATTTAGAGATTAACCAGGTGACTTTGCAAAAGCCCCTGGAGGCTTCTCATGAAAGCTCATAAAATATATTTGTGGGTGGTTGTTAATGTTTATGAGTGACTGTGTGTGTGTGTGTGTGTGTGTGTGTGTGTGTGTGTGTGTGTGTAACCACAGGCTCAGCTCTGCAAGAATGGATTTGCATGATCCCTTAGCTTTCTTCTTCCTGAGATTTCATTATCTGAGTGAATTCATACATACTAAAAAGCAAAGTATTTTAGGGTACAACCATCTCTTTGTTAGATGATAACAACGTGGTATATTAAACGCCTGGCCATAGATAGTGAAATCTTTTTCTTGATGTTTCCAATGATGATAAACCAAGGAACAACTGAAACTTTTATGTGCTCAGAAGACACAGGAAACCAAAAGGTTTACAAAAGGGATTTTCTTCCAGTTACCATGCATTTCTCTCCATGGGGCTGGTCATAGAGGCAGGTGAGGAAGCACAGAGAGGACAGAGGACTAACACACTCTCGCTCTCATGAGGACTCAGGGAAGGCACCGGTATTTACGGTGGTTTTCACGTGACAAGTGTTTGGATACCTCGTCTCATCTGGACCTGTGGATAAGCCTCTTCTTGCTCCCATTTTACAGATGAATACATCAAGGCCTCTGAAGTTAAGCCATTGCCTCTGATTGTACGAGTGGCAGGAAATGGAGCAGGGATTTGGACTGAGAGCCATGAGGCTCACATTGCTGAGCAGTGTTCTCTGTGCTGTGATGTGTGTGCACTTCTGTTTATAAAGAAATCAAGGCACTGATGACCCCTCGCACCCGCCTCCAGAAAAGCTGCTATGACCCATTACACTTCCTAATTTGTTTCTTGCTCCCCCAGATTTATCTCAGGTTGCTCCTTGTGAAATGATGGGGTATTTCAAAACCTAAGTCTGATAACTGGATAAAGAATGGCTGGATAGTGGGTCAGAAAAGAGGTTCTTAGCATTTGAATTAGGAGTCTCCATAGAAACAGAACCAATAGAGTGTGTGTGTGTGTGTGTGTGTGTGTGTGTGTGTGTGTGTACACAGTCTGCTTTAATCGGTCTACTGATTTAAATGTTAGCCTCATCCAAAAATACCTTCACAGAATAATGTCTGACCACCTACTTGGTACCCTAGTCAAGTTGACACATAAAATTAACCTCCACACCACCGTTAAATCCTCCTTTTTGAAAAAAAAAATGAAGTCTATTCAATTTGTAAAATGTATAAAATCTAATCCTATTTGGATCTAAAGGGAAAATAGATATAACTAGAAAACTAAGGAAAAAACACACCATTTCTGCAAAAAAGCTTTTTTCCCCCTTCATATCTAATTAGAGTTCTCTGAAATTCTCTGTAAGCATCATATCCCACTGTTTCTTCCCACTCATGCGATGTGCTAAGAAAGCCAGAACGCTCATATTCCTGCACACCCCATGTAGCCATGCACTGGCTCGCCCCCAGGCCTTTGAGTGTGCTGTGTGCCCCACATCAAATGACCTTTCATGGCTCCCCGTCTGTACCCAGCAGAAACCTATCCAGCCAATATACACATCACCTCCTCTGTGAAGTCTTTCCTGTCCCCTTGACCAACAACATTGACCTGTCTCCTCATTGGATCAGAGAACGCTGGTCGGAGCAGTAGCCAAACATCTGTCCGGACTCTACGTGTAGGCAGGCTTGTTGTCCACGCTCCCGGAGCTATCAATCGATGGGAGTTCAGCGGACCACTTCAGCTCCTTCTGCAAGAACCCCTGAGGGCTCTCTCACTCTGTGGCCAACATATTTCTTTTCACTCGCATCTCAGCCCACTCCTGTGTTTTGTCTCTGCTTCTACTTTGCTTATTTTATATCTGCACTTGTCCCTGCGGATTCTGGCTGCTGCGACTTCCCCTGAAGAACCCTGAGCACCAGCATCCCGAGCAGCAATAGAGCTAATCCACTATTCTGGATTGCTCTGAGAAAGACCCTCCTGGAGGGCCAAATTCCCATCAAGGGCCCTCTTCGCCCCCGTATGTGTGTGGATTCATTCACAGAGAATCGTTACTCTGGGCTCAGTCTATGCAATTATTTCTCTCCTGTCGGATAGTGAGCTCTTCTCATGTACCAATGATACCGTATTCATCATCGTGCCTCTTGTGACTTCCTTATGCCTGGAATATTTTATATGCTTAATAAATAAGTGTGGCATGAATCCATGAGTAAAATCAAACACGTTCGTACCTTAAGTGTCCACTTTGCTTCTCTGAGCTTCTAAATTCTTGCTCTCCTTCTGAGTGCTAATTCTAGCCATCTCAGATGCGCCCCAGCTGGGGGTGATGTGTTCTTCACTGGGCTCTTATTTCCCACAGGAACCAGATATTATTCATTGTACCGTGTGTGGTCATATGCTGCGCCTCTCTGCTGAGTGCGGAAGCTCCATGAGCAATCAATGTTTTGCTCTTTTCGTAGGTCTACATGCTGCTTAAGAGAGTCCATGTTTTAAATACTGATTTGGTAGAAAATTGCTTCTAACTTGCTTCCTTTAATTCACATTTTGTGCTAGATACAGACAAGGTCATCACCAGATAACTGCTATCTAAACATCTGTCACAGATGTGACCGGTCTGGGTACGAGTCTCTTTCTCAGGTGTCTGGGAGCATTTTTGAGGGCAGGGGGCAAAGGCCAGTCATCACTATCCCCCAAGATTTCGCATGTGCCTGGAACAGAACACAGACTAAGTCAGTGTTAAATAATGATTGGTATATTATGACAATATCTAAAATGTCTCTTGATTACTTAACAAAAGGAAAAGATGACTCATATTTTTTTTTGAGTATCTATCTTGTTGAATGTGTGTGGTTCAGCACTTTATATTTACGCTCTCATTCAAGGTATTTGGGAAGCCATTTAATCCCTCCTGGCCTCAGTGTCAGCATCCATAAAATGGGGGTGATACTAATACTAACTTTATAGGGTTGTAGGGATTCAGTTGAATGATGTAAGACCACTGAACTGTACACTTCAAGAAGAATTATGATGTGAATTATATCTTAATGAACAGGTTATTAATTTTTAAGAAGTCTGGTATATACGCAAAGAGCCCCTTCCTCTCTGAGCAAGGAACACAGCTTCCTGAATGTGGTCAAGTTCTACCTTTCAGTCAGGAGATGCATATAAGTCTACGCTAGAAAAATCAGCCCAACAGAAAAGAATGAAAGATACTAATATTAGGATTTTCCCCCCATAGGATAGGCTTAGGTAATGATCCTATTATAAAGAGCTGTGGGTTTGTTTTTTTTTTAAGATTTTATTTATGAGAGTGAGCGAGTGAGAGAGCACAAATGGGAGAGGAACAGAAGAGGAAGGACAGGGACCAGCAGACTCTGCACGGACACTGAGCATGGAAACCAACGCTGGGCTCCATCCCAGGACCCCGAGATCATGACATGAGCCGAAACCCAAGAGTTGGAGGCTTAACCACCTAAGCCACCCAGGTGCCCCGAGACCTGTGCTTTTAAATCATTGTGTTTTACTTTTGCCTTACAAAGAGCTTTTGGTGCATTAAAAAATAATTATGTAAGGATTGTCCCAATAAGAATTTTAAAATTCAAAATTTAATAATGCAAAACGGTTAAGCCTAATGAATTATCAAAAAAGAAAACACATTTAGGTAGATTATACCCAGCTCAGGAAACAACACAACACCAGCAGCCCTGAGCAACCCTTTGCCCTCCCCCAAACCAGCAATTCTTCCAAGAGAATCTAACAACACGGATGAGGTTTGCCTGATTAAAACATACATAAATGAAATCATATACACTCTTAGCCTACCTTCTTTGGTTCAACAATATATTTGTAAGATTGGCCTATGTTGTCCCATATTTCAGTAGTTCATTCCTTTTAACTGCTCTAGGGTAC
Organism: Ailurus styani; assembly: GCA_002007465.1. Lineage (NCBI taxonomy): Eukaryota > Metazoa > Chordata > Mammalia > Carnivora > Ailuridae > Ailurus > Ailurus styani. Next base: position 428,020 of record LNAC01000496.1, on the reverse strand, counting down.
TTTGTTAAGTTAGCTTTCCCATATCTAATTTGTAAAGGCAAGCAGACACACACAGACCACCAGACACTGGAGGAATGTGTCTGTCACCGAAGATCCAGAACATCTCTCTGAAGGAACTGATGTTTGTTTTTGTTTTGTTTTCTTTTTTGAGGTATCTCACATTTAATATTTCATAACACTGCAAAGATAAGGTTAGGTAAATCTCCAAAAACATAACAGAAAGTAAAGCGACAGAAATAGAAGAGAAAGAAGAGAAGGAAATCAGAGGATCAGTACAGGAATTGAATGCCTGAATTATCTGCATGCTAGAAAGACAAGCCTTTAGAAAGAGAAGGAGAAAATATCAAATATTTCCTGATCGGCTCCCAAAAGGAAGACAATGCTTTCACAGTAGGGATGGATAGATGGTATCTCAAAACATGAATTTAGGACTCTACCTAGGGACGAAATGGTAAAACAGCAGAACACTAGGAGCCGTGGGTGACCCTACAAATTTCCAGGGAGTGGGGGAAAAACTCCAACAAAATCACAAGTACCAGAAATGCAGTGCCCTTTTTATCAGCAACACTGAAAACCAGTGATAATAACGCCTCTCCCACCTAAATGTCTACATCCCAACTATCACTTAAATGTGACAGTAGAATAAACACATTTTTAGATATTCCGAATATCACAAAATTACATGCTATGCACTTTTTCTAAAGAAACTTCTAGATGCTATGCTCTACCTAATGGAGAAATAAAACCAAAGAGAGAAAGCCATGGGATGGATCCAGGAGAGAGGGCGGCCAACAAATGAGAGATGAAGAGATTCCACGGGGGAACGGTGAGGGGGAGACAGAGATAAGAGTCCGCCCATGCTGAAGTTGTTCAAAGGCTCTGGGAGACTTTTCCAAAGAGGCCACGGAACAGAACACCTCGTGTTTTGGGATTGAGGTAGAGAAAATCGAATACACCCAGGGAAATGTTGGGGTTGGAGTAGACAGGGAACAACACAATAAGCAAGGAAAATAAATTAGAAAATTATCTCTGAGATAACATTCCAAATTTAATAAAGTATTTCGCAGAGAATGAATAATAGTCGTAGCGTGCTGTGTGTCTCAGCCGTGAACAGCGTTTACCGGGTCATAATCACTTGGGGACGGACTATTCATCCAACACAAAGGAGAGCATGATGGCGTTTGCAAAATCGGGAGGGGGACGGGAGGCGTGCGCCTTACGTGGTGGGGTAGCCTCAGACACCGTCTGCAGGCAATGCCTCAGACCGAAAATCGACAAGTAGCAAGGTCATCCTGCTATGGAGAGATGTGGAGAAAAAAACTGCAAGGAATCAACCAGAAGTCCAAGAGGTGGCCTCTGGAGAATGGGAGCCTGGTGTGTGCGGAGCAGGACGGACGGCTGGCGTTTCAACAAGCACCTAAAGAACGACTCGACTGGTGTCTTTCTGACGTGCCTGTTTGTTTTCTCTTTAAACTGTGCGCTTGTATAATTTGGAAAAAACGTAAAAGTCAAAGGCTCTCTAAGTCCAATACGTAGTCTAACACAGCGCTGCTCTTCCTTCTTTGCTCGGATCTGTAGATCTACCTGCACATAGAAACGTGATTACATGACTGTACTTCCAGGGCGAATTCAAGCATTCTGTCTGACCCCTGATTACCTATTAGCTTCGCCGCGAGAGATCCATGAGAGTGGAGGGTGGTATTCACCTCTTAGCTGGCTTCCTGTTTGCCTCGTTCACAGCCTTGTCACCAGCCCATGACAGACGAGCTGCTCTATTGTGAAGGGACAGCACTCTGAGCTGTGAAAGGCCAGCAGTTCTGCGCCAAATTTGTGTCCTTATTTAAAGCCCTTCAGTTCCCATTCTGGGCCAAGGGCAGGGTTTATTCTAGAGCCAGAAAAGAAACGCCAAGTGTGGACACCTGCAAGGCACAGAGGCATCCTGCTGCCAGTAGCGACGACTGCATTTCTTTCTTCCGCTAAAGAACATTGAAATGTAAATGTCTGTATTTGAAAAACTGGGTTTGGTTTTAATTCTTCTTTGGCTGAAAAGAGCATAGAGTTCCTTCAAATACAAAGGGAAAAATTAAAGAGCTCTCGGGGAAAATTAGAAACAGCAAATGCAAGATGTGTTTACAATACCATTTCTGGCAGTCTTCATGAAAGCAGAGAATTCTCTCACTCGTGTTTCCATCTAAAAGTGCTTTCTCTTTTTATCTAGTGACTGGGGTAGGGAGGGGAAATGCATCCATAAGAGAATAAATTCGGTACGACGAGAGGCCTTTGTAATAATTTAGGAGAAAAGTAGAAAAGGAAAAAAAAAGCTGGTTCTTACAACCTTTTGCTGAGCTGTGAAAACAAAAAGGCGATGCTGGAAAATCTCAGCATCAAGTGTGAATGCTTTCGGTGGTTGTTCAAATTTTCATTTGGGGGGCGCCTGGGTGGCTCAGTGGGTTAAAGCCTCTGCTTTCGGCTCAGGTCATGATCTCAGGGTCCTGGGATCGAGGCCCGCATCGGGCTCTCTGCTCAGCAGGGAGCCTGCTTTCTCCTCTCTCTCTGCCTGCCTCTCTGCCTCCTTGTGATCTCTCTCCCGCTGTGAAATAAATAAATAAAATCTTTAAAAAAAAATTTCATTTGGGGAGTAGAAATGGTCAGTCAGGAGCCACATATTTCCCTTCAGTTAATGGTGAGGGTACACCTGCTGCTCTGAGGACAATAAGCTCATTGGGGGCTTTAGAAGAATCAAGAAAGAAACTCCGCTATAGATGGGCAAAACTGTTCCATTTCTACAGGAGAAAAAATATTTCCTGCAATAAAAATAATAAAATTGACTTTTAGTAAATGGTCTCCAATCGCCTTTAAAGTCAGAAGTTAATATGATTGTTGAATATATGTATTTAAATGTAACATTATGGCTTGATATTTTTATTTTTTACTTACAAAGGGATGGAAACTAATGTTTACTAAAGATATATATATATATTCTATATGTATATGGAAATGTTTATACATATATATGTATGTATATTTATATATAATATGAGATGGGAGAGAAGAGGAAAGTTATGTTCACTGAAATGTTACTATGAGTCTTATATTTGAAATATCTTATTTTATATGTCTTTTATTTAGTGTATATCATACAACACTTGAGTGAGAGATACTGTGATTTTTATTTTATATATGTGGATTTGAAGCACAAAAACGTGGGGGCGCCTGGGTGGCTCAGGTGGTTAAGTGGAAAACTCTTGATTTTTGCTCCAGTCATGATGGCAGGGTCCAGGGACGGAGCCCACCCCCCTGCCCCTGCCCCCGTTGTTGGGGGTCTGCTTTGCGCCCCCCCACACACATATCCACATGTACGTGCTCTCTTTCCTTCTCTCTCTACAGAAATCTTTTTTTAAAAAAATGTGAAATGACACAGTCATAAAACTAACGTGCTTTGGAGGCAGGACACAAGCCCAGGCATATCTGATGCTGAACTCCAAGCCCTGCTGAAGCCGGTGCCTTCAGAGGTGATACCGTGGGGAGAACGTGTACGATACAGAAGCAGATGACCCTTGTCTTTTAGGAACACATAGATCTAGGTTAGCAAGCTGTCACAAAGCCACAACTGACAGAGTGATCTACATTGCAATTAAAACTACAGCTCTCTATTTGCAGATCATCCATCAAGGAATTGCTGGTCACTTAATTTTTTCACTTACCTAAGAATGCACAAACAGCACAGATGGGACAGCGGATACAGCTATGCGTTTAGATTTAACAAGTATTAGGTTGAGTGTCTGTCTGTGTTCCCGGGACTGTGCTAGGCGCTTCATATTCATTGTTTTTATTTACATGCTCTATAAAAATATTGTACCCGCTAATGTGTTCCACAGGGAGGAACATTTGATATAATGCATATGGTGGATTTATGGGACGCCATGCAGGATTCTGGAAAAAAAGACCTAGATTTCAATACTGGCTTTGCCTTTTATTAGCTATGAGGCCTTGACAAGTTAATTTCTTCAAGCAGAAAGCATTAGACCATGATTGGGACTACAGAGAGGTTCATGCACTATTTTCTGTAATGTCTTGGTCAATTAGTTGTTGATGGGCCCCCGGCTCATAAAATAACTCCCTATTTTTTCAGATGGTTAATCTTATTTTTGCATTTTAACCCTTTGCAAAAACTCAGTTCAAACAATAAACTTGTGATTTATAGTCCATTTTAAAGCCTGATTGACCCTATGTTCTCCTGATTCTCTTTTATCCTCTGATTTTCACACTTCCTTTTTTTTCCCCCATACACCCTTCCAAACCCTTGTTTTTGGTTACTTATACAACCTGCATTTTATCTCTCTTTTAAAATTTATTTATTTATTCATTCATTCATTTATTTGACAGAGAGAGAGAGAGAGAGCACAAGTAGGCAGAGTGGCAGGCAGAGGGGGAGGGAGAAACAGGCTCTCCACTGAGCAGGGAGCCCGAAGTGGGGCTCGATCCCAGCAGCCTGGGATCACAACCTGAGCCAAAGGCATTCACTTTTTTTTTTTAGTATGAACATCATCTATTATTTATTTATTTATTTATTTATTTATTTATTTATTTATTTATTTATTTATTATTTGCCCCAGGGGTACAGGTCTGTGAATCATCAGGTTTACACCTTTCAAAAAAAAAAAAAAAAGGCATTCACTTAAATGACTGAAACACCCAGAAACCCCCCACAACCTGCGTTTTAACACCAAGAAAAGTTACACCCTTTACTTGCCTATGGATAGAATCTGGTTTCTTATACTCAAAAAGAGAAAAAGTAGCTAATGGGGAAACAGATTTCGAATTATTTTTCATTTATATAGCACATGCAAACTTTAAGAAAAATAAAAAATGATAAACCAAGGCTCAATTAACCACAGAAATGAAGTCATGAAATAACAATATTCATTTCCCTCTGGAGAGGATAAACAGGAAGCTTTCCGTAAACTCCTGATTGGGGAAGGTTGTTATCTTCCCAACCGAAAATCACTGCGTTTTCATGAGACCATGAATCTAATGATGTTCTGTACATGTAGAGTTAGAGACTGAGCAACTATCCAACTTATGGTTGGGTTTTGCTCCGTATATGCTACAGCATTTAAAAAAATTACTAAACATAGAGCTACCGAGTAACCCACAGCTATGTCCCGTGTGTTTGTGCATGCGTATGTGCGGTTTCTCTCATTTAATCCTCCAAAAGGTCTTTTATTCCCCACTTTACAGATGAGGAAACCAAAACACTAGGATGTTGCTTTGTTAAACTGTATATACACCTAGTGTCTTAGTTTAGCCTCCCTGAAATCACACTCTTGAGACTGAGATCTGTGTGCAGGGCTTACTTGGGGGGTCTTCTCAGGAGGTACACAGTAAGGAAGGAGGAAAGCAAGACTGGGCAGAGGAAAAAGTTGACCCACAAGGGCTTCAAGTGATATTTTCACTGTTCCTATGAGAAGATCTGGAGCTGGGATGGCCCTTCCATGATGTCCCAAATTGAGACAAATGTGCTGAACATATGTAAACCCACGTCAGCTTGCCATTGGGCCACTGGCCATGGGCCGCCTGTGGAGAAGACATAGACTTGTGGAGGCAGAATCTGGTGACTGAGAGCATGGCCCAGATACGCCTGGTAACTACAGATGTGTGCATCAGCCTGAAGAGGGGCTCACAGAGGAAGCTCTGTGCCTACTACCTGGTAAGTGTGAGAGCAAGGATTGGACTCCAAGTTCAGGTATGTTTCCCCCGTTAAAGACTAGAAAACCTCATTTTAACATCTCTGTTACTCCTTACACAACAATACCATGTTTGATACCATGATAATCTTGACTGCACTTGCGAAGAGACCATGGGTTAATGTGTCTCACTGTCCACTCAGCTCCAGGTGGGATCCAATCAGTGTTGAAGCGGATACAACTACGCCCTTTTTATCTTATAAGATTCCCATAAGCTTTGGGGATGTTCAATTTAATAAAGTGATATACATATTCAAAATATCTTTCAGGCCTACTCTTGTTTGAGTTTGAAGGAAATACCTGGAAGAGCACATAATGAAGTGATTCTTAAGAAAAAAAATATGACTTTGGAGTCAGGTTATTTTCCTAGGCTTCAAGTTTCTGGTTCTTTCTTATCTCTCACATTCTGTACTCATTGTCCTTTTGGGGAACCTGGGTGGCTCAGTCGACTAAGTGTCCAACTCCTGATTTTGGCTCAGGTCATAATCTCAGGGTTGTGAGCTCCATGTTGAATATGGAGCCTGCTTAAGATTCTCTCTTTCCCTCTCCCTCTGCTCCTCCCCAACCCCGGCTTGTATATGCATGCTCTCAATCTCTCTCAAAAAAAAAAAAAAAAAAGAAAGAAAGAAAGAAAGAAAGATAGAAATCTACTCATTGTCCTCTTTAGACATAAGATATTGAAACATTTGATGGATTAGAAGCCACTAACCAATGGCTCAGATACTTCATCCATGTTACCTTTGAAAAATACGGATTTCTCTACTCTACAGCTGAGGATGTTGATTCAGTAGCTCTGTTTGGGGACCAGGAATCTGTAGTTTAACTTTTTCCTTCCCCAGGTGAACCTTGGGGAGCTGACTTAGCTCAGGTGTCAGGGTGTCCAGAATACTGGGCAGTAGTTTTCTTTTTAATAGATTAAGATTGTTAATCTATAAAAGGCTTGTGTTACATAATATGAGCTCCTATATAGCAGGACCACACATTTACATTTAATTTTTTTTCCTCTGGTGTCTAGAATAGGATTTGTCATAGAAATCCTATCCAATGAATATTTTTAAATGACAAAAAATAAACTCAATAAATCTGTGTTAATCCAGTCAAAATTCAGGAAGTTGCTCTGTTTGAGTAGAAAGCACCATAGGTAAGGAAATAGATGCAAGTATCACCATCAGGAAAGATCAGTGAAGTATCATTTCAACACAAATTGACAGTATGTAATGATATTTCCTATTGGTCAAACTAGTATGGTACAAACTGGTATGGTACACCTATTCTGATATTAAGTGATTCACACAATCCCAGGAAAAATCTTCAGTTTCCCATAACTTCAATTCCTGTGAAATCTATCTGTTCCTGTAGGCTTTCTAGTATTTCATTAGAATGTTTATACTTACATTCATAGTTGAGCATTATAGGTTTATTTCCTTGCCACAAATCCTGCATTTTTTCACTAAACTCTGATTTAATTACATGAAATGCAATAAAACAGAAAACCAGGTAATACAAACAAACTGACTTTTATGTTACCACATCCATTTTCAAATAAGAAATTAAATAAGCTTACAAAAACAACACACAAGTTGAAAAGAGAAAACAGGATTGAGAAAAGAAGGAAATATATCAGCTAACATGATGTGTCAAGATATACATTATGAGGAGTGCCTGGGTGGCTCAGTCAGTTAAGCGACCAAATCTTGGTTTCAACCCAAGGTCAAGAGCTCAAGCTCCACATCAGGCACCATGCTCAGTGGAGACTTTGCTTAAAGAAAGATTCTTTCCCTCTGCCCCCTCCGCATGCACATTCTCTTTCTCACTCTCTCTCTCTGAAAAAGTCTTTTTTAAAAAAAAAAATATTCATTATGATTAAGGAAGTACCTGAATGTAGTCTTTATGTCTTTAGCACAGAGAGGGTCTATTGTCCATTAAGAAGCTCTTAGTAGAAAAAAAAAAAAAAAAAAGAAGCTCTTAGTAGAATCATTGAAATGGAGAAGCTTCTCGGGGGCAGAGGTTTTGTTGTTATTGATATTACTATTTTCAGAGTATCTTAGACTAAATGTTGAAAGACTTTTTTCCCTTCATGTGGTGTTTTACACAGAGGATGATAAAATATGAACAACCAAGTCTTCTCACAGATTTGCACAGTAAATGAAGAACTCAAATTCATATACATGCATATTTTAAATGTATTTCGATAAAAGCTAAGAGTCACATATTTAAGCATCACACAGAAAAGGTTCTAAAAGACCCACTGCTATTTTAGTCTGGATGCCAACTTTCTGATGCCTTAGCAAATTAAAATTAGAGAGAGAAATCCTGAGGAATAAAAAAGCAGAGGATAAACCAGCATGGGAGGGATGAATCAGAGTGTTCCTCTGTGAGCAAAACTGAAAGCATTAAAAAATGTCGATGGCCTCATAAAAACATGATCTTTTCCCCAGTGTATGCTACCTAGGCTAGGGAAACAGAAGGCCTATGATCAGTATTGGATGATCATTAATTACAAAGAGATACAAGATCCTTGATGAAAATGAAGAGCCAGATAAATAATTTAACATTATGTCATCCTTAATTTACAAGAGCCTATGCACCACTCACATCTTAGAGGACTCAGCATGGCACCATAGGCTGGGAGTTTAACGGGTCTCCTGTGCCAACTTAGTCACCCACAAAGATGACAACACAAACTATAGTGACTCGGATGACTTTGGGGATGTTTTTCACGTCTTAATACGCTCTTCTTGAGCTTTCATTCTCTCCAGAATTTCTAGATCATGAATAACACTTTAGTAGGAACAGGGATAGTATTGAAACCTGCCTTTACACACCTTGCAAACAGTGATTTTGTATTTATTTGGAGTGGCTCCTGGTAAAGGAATAATGGAGACTAGAATATATATCTTGAATTGTTTTGCAAAACAACTATGCTATTTACAAAAATTGTGTGCTCTTAGGTAGGCTTTGAAGATGTCCTAATGGAGTCTATAGGAATTAGTTTCATGTGCCCAGCCTATTCTTGATCCTGACACCACCTCTGTTTCTTTCTCGCACCCTCTGTGGCTGACCTTTCCTCTAGAGAATGAAACATCCTGTGTCTAATAACCAAAACTGTCCTACATACCCCACTTCCATTGTGGAAGTGAGGAGGCAAGCACAGAGTCCCAGGTGCTAAGTTAGAGCAGTGGAGCCTCACTGAGAAACACCAGGTGTGACAAGAACAAGACTCCCCAAATGGTGAATTCGATCTGTAGCCATTACAGAACACATGGTCACAAAATATTTCATATGAATAAAGATGACATACCTGATGAAATATGTATGGAGCAAAACCAAAATTTCTGAGCATAAATACATCATTGTATCAGTTTTTTAAAAAAATTATTTTATATATGTCATATACTGTAGAGTAACCTGAATTTCTAAGAAATCAAATTATAACCTTATTTCTGTAATGCTATTTGTCATTAACTTTTCCAAAAAATGGCTACACAGATATAAATAGGTCATGATCCCTGCCTTGAAAACTATGGTCAGGTGGAGAAGATACACATATAAACAGATGATGTAAATTGAAGAAGGAAGTTATTGCAGTAAGATACATAGAAAGTATTACAGACGCTTAGAGAAGGATTACTGTACCTATCCAGGTGGAGTCTAGGGGAGATTCCTGGATAAGGAAGTAAACAGCTTAGATAAAGTGCTTTGTAATTATCTCATTATGCCCTTTATAACACCATATTGAAATTATCTCTGTAAATTCCGTCTACCCCACTAAATAGAGTTTCTCCAGAGTAAAGATTGTATCTTGTTTTTCGTTGTCAAATCCCTAACAGCTCATTGATATATTACATATACATTCAAAAATTTTTATTCAAACAACAAAACAGGGGGAAAAAGGAAGGAAGGAAGGGGAGGAGAGAGGGAGGGAGGGAGGAAGGAAGGAAGCAAGGAAGGAAGGGAGGGAGGAAACTGGGAGGGAGGGAGGGAGGGAGGGAGGAAGAAGGAGGGAGAGAAGGAAGGTAAAGAGAAGGAAGTTGAATAAGACATAGCCAGAAGAAGGAGTGGGTGGCAAAGTTATTTAAGGTGAGGAAGGATCATGAGTCTAAGAATGGAGATGCCAAATAGCATGATGTGTGAAGGTAGGTATGCCAAGGGTGTGGCAAAGGGGCAAGAGATGAAGATAAAGGTTTTAGCAGAACTTGACCTTCAAGGATCATTTCAACTCTGCTGAAGGTCACTGTGGCAGAGTAGAGAACAGCCCCAGAAAGTACATGTGTGTTCAATTCTAATTCTGCTATAGTTGGGGGAAAGCAGTTAAAAATCTCTTAAGCCTCAATTTATTATAAAATGAGATAATGATGAGATAATGCTATCTCCTTTGAAGTGTTGATATAAGGAATATAGAGTGATCCAGTGACATAAAATTGGATATATACCATTGATACAATACATAGAAATAGTCCCTTCAGTTTCTCTTGCTCCTGAGAAAAATATTCCAGCTGTTTTCTGTTCTCAGATGCTGTGTGGACCACCGTGTGGATGCAAGATGTATTTGTTGGGGTTCCTCAGACAACCAGTCGGATATCTTGAGAGAAAGAGAGAAGAAAGAAGAGCAACTGATTTATTATCAGGAATAGCCTCACAGTTACCAAAGTCAGTTGGCAAGAAGTCTCATACTCTGAAGCTACAGAATCAGGGAAGGTGGTGGTGAAATCCAGTCTGGGTCTGAAGGCCTGAGAAGGAGGGGCACCAATATTCACAGGCAGGAGAAGATAAATGTCTCAGCTTAAACAGAGAGTGAATTCACCCTTCCTCCACTTGTTTGTTCTGTGGGGTTCCTTCAGGGAGCTCCCCAGGAGACTCGATGATGCCCACCCATGTTGGGGAGTGTCATCTGCTTTACTCCATTCACCGGTTCAGATGCTAATCTCTCCTGGAAATACCCTCACGGGCACATCCAGAACTAAGGTTTTACCAACTATCTGGGTAGTCAAGTCGCCACATAAAATTAACAATTACAGAGAAAAATAGGCAGTCTAGAGTTTCAGCATCCTAGGATCAGGAGTTAGGACCAACTGCTAAGGAACTCATGCAAGAGTCCAGCAGGCAACTCTCTTGCTGCCCTTTCTTCCCACCTCCATCACCTCTAGGATGAGGTTCCTCTAATACTTCTCTCCTATTCAAAGGAAAAATTCCCTTTTGTCAAAATAAAACAAAACTAAACAAACAACAACAAAAAGCCCCCAACCACACACACACACACACACACACACACACACACACACACACACACACACACACATCTTTCTGCCTTTTTGACATCATAGTAAGATGGAGAAAAACACACTTGAAAGAAGAAAAATCATTCAGAGTTGCTTATTGGTGAGAGGAATTAAAGCAGCTGGCCTATGATCCAGTTTCTCCCTTAAGGGGAAACATTTCCGGGAAAGAAAGTAGGTTACCTACTCTAATCTCATCGTAACATGACACCCGATCTATATGTGTTGAACTTGGGCATGTGTAAAATATCTAGGTGACTATCTATAGGCTTAATTGGATTTACAAATCTAACCCAGGGGACGACAAGGAAGAAAATAAGGCCAAAAGTAACCCCCTGGAGTCATAGTAGATCTATGGCAGGTGAAACTGTGATTGGATGTAACTGACTTAAGGCAGGAGGAAGGCACTATGGGCAGAGACGTGGTACAGGAAGGGGCGGAGAAAGAGATGTTTGCGAAGGTCAAAGGAGGAGGAGGAAAGTAGATCTGGACGTTGGCACTGCACAGAATTTCAAAAAAGAGGAGACTAGTAGCGACAGACACAACAGACTTGCAAAGGATCGAAAAAGATTCTACACGGTTTATCAAATAGTCACTTAATGGTGATTCTTATTAAAACGATCTCAGTTGAGGGGCACCTGACTGGCTCAGTGGCTAGGACATGTTGTTTATTTAATATATATTTAAATACATATATTTTATTTATATATACAGAGAGAGCTTAGAACACAGTAAGTAATTGAGGGGAAGTAGAACCTTACAAATTCATAGCCTACAATATTTTTCTTCAATCTTTAAAATGTTTTCCCATTACATTTACTTTACACTCATGTCAAGAAAGTAAATCTAAAGTCATGAGTATCAATAGCCTGAGGCAGAATAACAAATATTATCCCTGGGTAGTACTATTTTTTTTTCATTTTCTTTCTAATTTTATTCATTCACTGGCTTTCTTGCTCTTAGAGCAACCTCCATTTCATTCAGAGCCTTGTTCTGTTTGTTATTTTATAATGTGACATAGTTTTAAGTGTTTAGTAAAGTTTTAAAAGCACATTGATTAGTGAAATGTAACTGAAAAATGTTGGCATTTCTATATCAAATTAGTGAACTCCTTTTAATGCTTTGTCTTCCAAAATTGCCTTGGGGGGAAAGGAAAGTATTCCTACTTTCCTTGCACTCCTATAATTTAAAATCAGCCCCGTGTTTCTGTGATCAACTTTGTAATCATCTGTCACTCCTGGCAGAAAAGAAAATTAAAGGAACCAATTTATTACAAAGAACAAAAAATGATATTTTCCCTCCCTCCATAGAAATAATATAATTTCTAGAGTTGCTTTAATATCATTTTCATATTTTTGCTGCAATGGCAGGCACATATTTTCAGGGAGGAACTTTTTCTCTTCACAACATCTGCAGTGAAAATTCAATTTCTCAGAATCAGATGCTTTATACATTCCCTAATTCACTGTTCTGTGCTTTGTGGGTACGACTGTTTTTTTAAATCTTCAGCTTCAATGGATGATCATCCTCTCCCTCTTTTTCTGCAGGTCACTGTCCTCCTTGGGAAGAGGTGAATATGTATCTCCTCATGTTTTAGCACCGCGAGAAGGTCAGGGGCTGAGAGAACATTGCTCCATCTCATGAATTTATGGACATATTCTCCATACAAAAGTTAAGCCTGCAGTTAAGGGTTTATATAGATTACTTCAGTAAACCTCTCTCTATTATCAAGAATAAACTGTTAATGGCTGGTAGAAAGTAAAGATTTGGCCTGCTTGTATGGCTCTGACAGTAATTAACTACTTACTTACACCAGTATATATTCAGTGCTTGAGATAATTGGAAAGATACAGAACACTTCTCTCTGGTCTCCCTCGATAAATGTCCCTCCACAGCTGCTGAAGGACATATATAAATGTTTCTTTTATCCACAGTCCAAATGAAGAGAAATATGTCTATGAACACAGCTTACTGGACAGGTGAAATGAAAGTCCGGCCTTAAAAAAAATACATTTCTCTTCACATCTTTCCTGAATTTCCCAAAAGTCATTTATAGATTTTGGTATGAAAGAATATCTTTATTATTATTATTATTATTTTAAATTTCAGTGGGTCTAGTTTAATAGTGTCAGTTCTTGTCAAATTAAACTATTGTTTAAATAAAATTCTAATCAAAATCCTAACAAGGTTTGTTGTTGTTTTTTTCCCCACAGAATGTGTCTCCTGATCCTAAAATATATATGGATGTAAGTACTCAAGATGAAGCAAAAATTGTTGGAAGGAAAATAATGAGGGAGAACTTTTTCTATCATAAAGAATTCATATGAAGCAGTCATACTTAAAATAGTGCAGCAGGGAGTGGGCACAGAGAGAGTCCAATGGAACACAATAAAGAACCTAGAAATAGACCCACTGATACATGGTAATTTCACATATGACAGACTAATGGGTAGAATATGGGATATTAATAAATGATTATGACAATAAGTTTTGCATATAAAAATAATATAAAACTAGGTTTCAACTTTAGGTCATACACTAAAATGTACTCCAAGGATGATTAAAATTCTAAATATAAAAAGAAAATCTTCAAATTTTGAAAGAAAATGTATATCTTCTGTACTTAGTACAGAAAGGGAGAAAAAAGAACCAAATCATTTTACATTAAAAGGCAACTGGCAGGGGTGCCTGGGTGGCTCACTGGGTTGAGCAACTGGATCTTGGTTTCATCTCAGGTCATGATCTCAGGGTGGCCCTGTGTTGGGATCCTCGCTCAGCAGGGAATCTGCTTGAGGATTCTCTCCCTCTACCCCTCCCCCTACTCGTACTCCTCTCTCTCTCGCAAATAAATAAATAAATCTTTTTTAAAAAGGCAACTGGTATTCTTGCATAAGATAATTTAACAGAGGCATGTGTGCAACTAATATTTTTTTAAATAAGATTTTATTTATTTATTTGACACAGAGAGACAGATTAGATCACAAGTAGGCAGAGAGGCAGGCAGAGAGAGAGGAGGAAGCAGGCTCCCCGCTGAGCAGGGAGCCGGATGCGGGCCTCGATCCCAGGACCCTGAGATCATGACCTGAGCGGAAGGCAGAGGGTTTAACCCACTGAGCCACCCAGGTGCCCTGTGCAACTAATATTGAGATTGTACAAAGAAACTCCTACAATGAATGAGAAAATACAAATCCTTAAATATTCTGAAAACATATGTGAGCAATCAAGTCACAACTTAGGAGATCTCAAAGGCCAAGAAACAGAATGATGCTCAGCCTCAGAGTAAATAGAGTAAAATCAAATGAAAAACACAAGTAGTTATAATTTTATACCCATTTGTTTACCAGCAATTGAAAAAGGTATGCTAATAGTAAGTGGTCACAAAGACAAGGAAAATCACCAACTGATGCCATGTTGTTTGGAAGGTAATTTTGCATAACCACCTTTGATGATGATTTTCCCAAATGTAGCAAAGATAATGGTGTGTGCGAATTGCCAGCTGATAATTCTACTTCTGGATAATTAATTAATTAGTCCAGTTGTTATTAAATTTCTAAATAGTGAACATCTTTCTTTGTTCTGGGGCTATAGTGGCTAATAAGATGGATGGATTTTTCTATGTCCAAGACACTTGCATTTTAATGGGAGAAGACAAATTTTAAAAATCAAAACAAATAAGCATGTTATTATAGAAAATTGTAATAACTGCTCCAAAGAAACATTAAAGCTGAGGAAAGGAAATAAATGATGAGACATATGCTATTTTTACTTAGGTTGGTCCAGGGTGGCTTCTCTAAGCGAATGACACTTGAGCAGAGAGCTGGAAAGAATGATGGAGCTGAACAGGTTAAAGATCTGAAGATGTGGGTGGACAAGGTATCCTGTGGTTAGGGCAGGGCTGAGAGGAGGGGAGAGAGACAGAACATGATCAAGTCGGACAGACAGAGGGACTGGTCACAGACCATCTGTAGCTTCTAGGTCACAGCACATCACTTGCTTTTTAATCTCGGTGTTATAGAAAATTTATTAGAAGATTATTTCATGCAGGGAAATGTTACAATATGATCGAAGTTTTTGAAATCTCACTCTGGTTGTTTTCTTGATAATGGACTCAAGAATTTGGGGAGCAAGCAGAGATGAGAGACCACATAGGCAACTAAGCCTGTATTCAACTCTGTGTTGTTTAACTTAATACTTAAAACACATCTCAACTAAAGCTAACCACATTCATGGGCGCCTGGGTGGCTCAGTGGGTTAAAGGCTCTGCCTTCCGCTCAGGTCATGATCTTAGGGTCCTGGGATCGAGCCCCGCATCGGGCTCCCTGCTGAGCAGGGAGCCTGCTTCCTCCTCTCTCTGCCTGCCTCTCTGCCTACTTGTGATCTGATCTCTCTGTGTCAAATAAATAAATAAAATCTTTAAAAACAAACAAACAAACAAACAAACAAAACCTAACCACATTCATGGTCAAAGACCAAGTGATTTATGACTACACTATTGGTTAATGCAGCTTTATAGAATGTCCAGCTGACCCATGAACCACGTGGGTGTCAGAGGCTCTGACAACACACGCAGACAAAAGTCCACATATCATTTTGGCTCCCCCAAAACTTAACTATTTAATAGTCTTATGTTGATTGGAAGCCTTACCAAGATCGTTAAGAGTAGATTAACACATATTCTGCATGTTATATGTATTTTACACTGTATTCTTACAATAAAGTAAGCTAGAGGAAAGAAAAAGTTAAGAAAATCATAAGGAAGAGAAAATGCCTTTCCGGTACTATACTGTATTTATCGAAAAACATCTGTGTATAGTGTACTTCAAACCCATGGTGTTCAAGGGCGAACCATATTTTCTTCTCCGGTATATGTGGCATGCTGACAGAACATTGATTCTTTTCAACATTTAATCAGTTCTAAGATATCATTCATTGAAAGACATATTATTTTGTGTACTATGAAGAAAGACAATGAGGACAATTAAACTATGACACAATTCCAAAAACCACTGGGTGTACTACCTGAGAGGACTGACAGAAAACCCATGAGTATCAGAAACAATAAAATCCTAGAGATTTCTTATCAGGATTCTTTCCATTGTAGCTGATAGCAGTCTATTTCAAACGGGCTGACCAATAAAAGGGAACATATCTGGTCATGTGCACAGGGGTCCAGAGATGCTGCTGGCTTTATCACAGTTGGAATGAGGTTTTCAGATGATGGCACTGATGTCTGTCTACCTTACTCTTAGATAGGCTCTCTACTTGATGAGCAAGATGATCAATGCCATCCATCTTCTGTCCTGCCAGTGTTATCGACCTCAGTGCAGAATCTTTTTCTAATATGTGTAAGAGACAAATCCCAGAGTTACTCTAATTGGAGTTTATCATGCCCTTACTATCAGTCATTCACTGTGGCCATGAGGTTGAAGTTCTCTGATCAGCCAAGTCTGAGCAATGGATCCTCTCCCTGCAGTTGACTGGGTAAAGAGGAAAATCATCCCCCTTCACACAAGAAGGAACTGAACTTCCAATGAAAAAGAGCATCTAAGGGAATAAAATAGCAGATAACCACTAAGACGAAGTCACACATACAAATAAAATCTCAACAAGTTTTGACTCATATTCTCTGCTCCTAGCAGTACTAAAAATGTAAAAATAAATGAATAAGATGGTAAAGAAATCAAATTCTGTATTACAAATTTCCCCAATTATTAGAAGTTAAAATGAGGGCAACTTTTATATCTACTGGGTCAATGGGAAGACCAAAATTATACATCTAGACTATTTGGTATTAATGTCTCACATTCAAAGTCAACTTCAGTTCTTAATCCTTAGGAACATATTTGATGTATACTATTAATTTATGACTATTAATTGAACAGCAACAATATGAAAATCATTCTTTTGGTCTCTACGGAGACTGAAGAAACATGAGGCCACAACTCAAGTCCTAGGCAAGCTAAAATATTACATGAGAAAAAAAACCAAGATGTGTGACTATGATTATTTCATTAGCACCTAAGTAGTTAAAGACACATATTAAGCAAAGAGAGAAAATACAAAGAGAAAAATGATTGCTTCCTAAACAGGTGGTTTCCAGCTTCAGAAGGCAAGTTGCGCACCCCTCAAAGAGCCAGATCTCATTCTTCAGTCAGGCTTGTTGTATCCTAACTCTGGAAGAGGGTGATTTTCTGCAGAGCAAGGAGCTGCATGTTCTAACACTTCCTTCAGCCAGGAACTAGCACAACAGATGACAATCCAAAACCGTTGGGCATCTGTGCTAAAGTGTGAAGGATGAGGGAGGATGTGAAATTGATTTTTAACTATTTTTCTCCCTTCGATGTAAGTGAACATTAGTAGAAGCCTTTAGAGTTCTCAGAATACATTTAGTTCTGAAATTGGTTGGTTGGGCAAACCAGACACACACATTTTCATTTTCTAAGGCAGAGGTCCTGAGTCTATGCCAGCTATATTTGAGATTTCATCTTCCTATATTTAAGGCTTTTTTTTCTTTCATTCATTTTCTACCCCATCATTTATATGATTATCCATTAAATACAAATTTGTTGGTCTATTCTATTAATCATCACTGTAATACAGTCTAAACAGAGAGAAAAACAAGTCTCAGTCTCTTCCTCTGGAAACTTACAGGAAGAAATATGGACAAGCATGTCAAAAATTAAGTGCAATCAAAGTGGTTATTTTTTAAAGAAGTACAGTGATTAGGCACAGCTTATTGGGGGGGCATTAGGAACTATGGAGAGAAGGTTTTTCTCACAGCTAAAGGGATTGAAGAAGGCTTTAATAGGCTGAC
Source organism: Ailurus styani (assembly GCA_002007465.1). Taxonomy (NCBI): domain Eukaryota; kingdom Metazoa; phylum Chordata; class Mammalia; order Carnivora; family Ailuridae; genus Ailurus; species Ailurus styani. The sequence continues at coordinate 410,183 of LNAC01000496.1, read as the reverse complement.
AATCTAGGGTACTTAAATGCTGAAGAACACCTCTAATTATATAGGTCTGAGTGTCACAGAGTCTTGGCCAGAGGGAGAACTGTCAGCAAGGTTCTGGAAACGTGGAAGTTCATGGCGTGTAGGTAGAGTGGGGAGTCCTTCACTGAAGCTGGGGTTCTCATCTTGCACTCATGCTGTGGCTTCATACTGTGCCTGGAACTTGTGTGCGTCACAGTGAATATGCTATGTCCACTGTGAATTGATTGTTTTTTTCATTTGCATGGGTCTATTTCAGGAAATGTCTTTCCAAAAACACAATTCAACCAAATTCCCCCTTTCCGTTCTGTTCGTGTAAAGGACCAGAAAGCCTTGGTGCTACCCAGTTTGATGGGGCACCACAGGAGCCTGCCATCTGTTACACGGTCCCCGGGAAATGGTTGTGGGACTCTCCCCTCTGGACACACTCTGCCTCGGTTTATGGCTATTTATTCTATGAGCATCACAGAGGACTATTTCAGGCAAATTATTCCAGTGGATTGAGACTTCAAGTTATAGACTCATCTGTTAACATAACGGAAGAGGACAAGGCAAAATGATGGTCACTGGAAAGGAAGGCACATTCTTGTCAAAGGAGGGTCCTTGGTGAGTTGGCCAACTGATAGTAACAGGATCCCACCATGCCTTTCAGCACCCTGTTTCCAAAGCATACCAAGCTGCCCCCCATATGGCACAGAGCATCATTAATGAGTCTTTTTCCTTAAGAGAGAAATTAACTAACTCGCTTAATGCTTTGCAGCATACCAAGTGATTCCCAATATATAAACCTATTTAATTCTTACACAAACACAGGAGATCAGAAGAAATGTTCTAAGTCAGGAGCCCTGAATATATGCTTTGCTTCACTGCATGAACTTAAGAGGTGTTTAACATCTTCATGTTTAAATAAGAATATTAGCCTATGCAAGTCTCTCAAGACTGCTTTGAGAATTTCATGGGACAATACATCCTAAAATGCTTCGTAAAGTGTTATTTTTAAAGATCCACTGAAATGCTGTGGTAAACATTGTTGGTGCTACCAATATCTATTCCCGTCCATTTCCTCCCTGATTGTGTGAGATGCTGTATCTTTCAAGTCCTAGCAGATAGGCAGGGCCATGGAACTAGTTTTGGCCAATGACATGTGAGCAGAAGGGATACTGGCACTTTTTAGCTGAGGCAGTGAAAAGCTCTTGTAACGATTCCTGTGTTTTTCTTGCTCCTACGGCAAGAAAGAAGGCCAGGTGTTCTTGATGGTGGAGCTGGAGGCCGTGGGAACTTCTCCCACCTGAAAGTCTGCGGGGACAGGAGTATGAGTCATGTTCTAATCTAGAGTGTGCAGACATTGCCTGAGCAAGAAATATTTATGGATGGCAGCGTCAATGGAGGCAGCAGGACGGATGTTCAATTTAATTCCACACATTATTTTATCTCCCTTTCTTCTCCTGAGTTTCTATAAGTTCTGATATATTCAAAAGCAGAGGGAATATAAGAAACATGTAGGGCGCCTGGGTGGCTCAGTGGGTTAAAGCCTCTGCCTTCGGCTCAGGTCGTGATCCCAGGGTCCTGGGATCGAGGCCCAAGTCGGGCTTTCTGCTCAGCGGGGAGCCTGCTTCCTCGTCTCTCCTCTCTCTCTGCCTGCCTCTCTGCCTACTTGTAATCCCTCTCTCTGTGTCAAATAAATAAATAAAATCTTAAAAAAAAAAAGAAACATGTACCCTTCACCTAGCTTCAATAATCTTTAAGTCATGGACCATCTTATTTTAACAATACCCCTCTACCTCCCCACTAATGGACTGATTTGAAGCAAACCCCTGGTATCTCCTCATTTTATCTATACTTCACTGCATATCTCCACCAATATGTCTCATCCAATGCATGATTAAAATACCACATGACATCTAAAATATAACATTTTCTTAATACCCTAACTATCATACCTAGGCAGGGTTCAAATTTCTTCTATCACCTCTCATATTTTTAATATTTGTTTCTTGTTTCAATCAGGTTGAAATAAAGTTCACATACTGTAAATATTTAACATGTCTTTTATGTATTTTTAAGAACTTTATAGGTTTCCCTCCAACTGTTTTTTATTTTTAGAATTTTTTTGGTAATAATGGTCCACGTTTCATATAGCAGCTCATTTTTCCTTGGACAATCTCATAATGTGACTTTTCCTGATTGAATCTATGATGATTTTGTTATTATGTCCCTCTACACCATGTATTTTTCCTAAGTTGGTAGTTAGGTCCAGGACCTTGATTAGATTCAGGTTAGGTTTTATGGTCCGACCACTTCATAGCTGGTATGCTGTATTTCCATCAGAATGCACACATTGCCTTATCATCTCATTTGCTGTGATATTAATAGCTACTGATGACCCTTGTCTAGATCTATTATTGAAGTAGGGGTTGTAAAATGTTAATATTATAATTTTATCATTATTCTGATATATATTATCTACAATAATTCTGAAATAAAAATAACCTATTTCCCATTAACACTTTGGTTATCCAGAGATACAATCTGACAGGGAAAAACAGCTGAGATATTTGATTTTCAAAATAAAGGCTAGGTCTCCTAGATTCTTGCTAAGGTGGCCAATAATGTTTTTCTCTTGTTTTGCTTTATAGAAATTAGGCATTCATTGATTCAAGTATCTTTGGTATATATCTTAATGTGGGTTTCCAAGATATCATACCCTAAGGAAATAGCTTATTTGCTACTATTTTATTGAAGAATGATCTCATTTGCAGAAAAACAGTAGCAAATTATATACACTTTTCTCTACCTTGCTTTTATCAGAATAGTTTATCCAAATATCCCTCACTCATATCTGTGTAGTATCCACTGTGTAACTATTATACTTTTTCTACTATCCTTGGTGGACATTTGGGTTACTGTCAGTCTTTTGCTATTGCAAATAATGCTCCAACAAGTACATCTGTATATACAACTTTTCATATTTTTGGCAGTGCAACTTTGTGAAAGATTATTGCTGGTGAAATCGCTGGCTCGAAGAAAAAAATGCATATCTAATTTTGCTAGATATTGCCAAATTCTCTTCCATAGCACTCATATCCTTTGGCATTGCTATCAGCAATGTATGAGAGAAATCTGTTTCCCCACAGCTTTGCCAACAGAATATGTTGACAAACTCAAATTTTTCCCAAAAAAATACTGTTAAGAAATTCTATCTCATGTAGTTTTACCTTTCACTGTTCTTAAGGTCTTTTCCTATGTTTCAGGACCACTTGATTTCTTTGTCTTGTTTTCTTTTCTCTTAAATGTGAACCGGCTGTTCTTTTCTTTCTTTTCTCTCTCTCTTTCTTTCTTTCTTTCTTTTTTTTTTTTTTTTTTTAGATTTTATTTATTTGCTAGAGAGAGAGAGCACAAGAGCAAGAGCACAAGTAGGGGAAGCAAGCTCCCCGCTGGGCAGGGATTCTGATGCATGTGGGACTCAGTCCCAGGACCCCGTGGCCATGACCTGAGCTGAAGGCAGCGGCTTAACTGACTGAGCCACCCAGGTGACCCAGCTGTTTTTATTTATTGCACACTTTTCTATCAGGTCGCTGAGCATTTTCTTCTTCCTTTAGAAACTTTTTCTGTTAGGGTTATTCATATTTTACATAGGTTGCTAGATGTTGTTATTAGAAATTCTGACCTCAATCTGATTTTTGTTCCTTTTTTTGGGGGGGGCTGGGATGTGCCCCTAATTTTTTTTATTATTAACTTTTAAAGTCCAGTAAAGTTAGGGCATCTGGGTGGCTCAGTCGTTCAGTGTCTGACTCTCGATTTTGGCTCAGGTCATGATCTCAGGGTCCAGAGATCCAGCTCCACAGTGGGCTCCACCCCCAGGAGGAGTCCGCTTCTCTCTCCCTCTCTCTTCCTACTCCCCCTCCTCCTCTCCCTCTCCCTGCCCAGCTCCTGCTCTTTCTCTCTAAAATAAATAAATCTTAAAAAAAATAAAGTCCAGTAAAGTTATTTGAAAATATTAGTGCATGTTTTTAATATATACTCAAATACTTTTTATTTTAGGAAAGCTTCACTAAATGATGCTTTATATTTTTTTCAAACAACTTTATTTAGGTACCCATGGGCAGTCCCAGAGCTCCAAACACCTTGCCCCCACACACTAAGGAGAGCAATTTTAGGTTTACAGAAAAAAATGAGCATAAAATACAAAGAGTTCTTATAAATACAGAGTTTCTCCTATAATTAACACCCTGTATTAGTGTGTCAGAGTTACGTTTTTTTTTTCTTTTCTTTTTTCAGTGATCCAAGATTCATTGTTTATGCACCACACCCAGTGCTCCATGCAATACGTGCCCTCTTCTTAATACCCACCACCAGGCTCACCCGTCCCCCCTCCTCCCCTCCATAACCCTCAATTTGTTTCTCAGAATCCAGTCTCTCATGGATCGTCTCCCCCTCCAATTTACCCCAATTCACTTTTCCTTTCCTTCTCCTAATGTCCTCCATTTTATTCCTTATGTTCCACAAGTAAGGGAAATCATATGGTAATTGACTTTCTCTGCTTGACTTATTTCACTCAGCATAATCTCCTCCAGTCCCGTCCATGTTGGTACAAAATTTGGGTATTCATCCTTTCTGATGGCTGCGTAATATTCCATTGTATATATGGACCACATCTTCTTTATCCATTCATCTGTCGAAGGGCATCTCGGCTCTTTCCACAGTTTGGTGAAATTATGCTTTATAATATGTTTCTTCTTTCATTGTTTTGGAATTCTTTCAGAACCCTTATTTTATATGTCTGACTTTTTTTCAATTTCCTAAATCTCTCACTTATCTCACATAATTTTAATCTTTTTCTCCATTTAAAATTTTCATTTAAAATTTGTCTTCTTTTCTACATTTGCTTTTAGCTGAGGAATTATTTTTTAATATTCCTTTGATCTTATGTTCCTTGTAATCTTCCATTTTTGAAAATAATAGATTGAATCTTCTTTTAGTTCTATCAGCTCTCCTTTCAAATTTCTTTAAGTTTTAAACAGCAGGCTAAAATCTTTTTAGAGGATCGCATGTGCTTTTACTGTACCTTCATTCAACTTCCTTTTCTTTGTTCCTATTTAAATCAGATGGGTTTTATTTTATTCTCAAGAAGAAAGGTTAGACCAGGATCGCTTTCCTAGATTCATGAATCTATAATTTCTTCTCAGGTTGCTAATGCTAAATATTCAAAAATTAAGCCTGCAGTTTCTGAAATCTGCCTTCTCATCTCCCCCTCCTGCTTCCATTAAGGTTTCTCTTTCTTTCGCCTCTAGTATCTCAGTCTTAACTAAGATTCTGTTCCTAAGAATTTCCTATTAGTTGAGGGCTCTGTCTTGGAGAGCACTTGGGTGATTAGCCTCAAGCATATTCCTAAGTCACAGATTCCCACGAATTGTCAGGCTTTCCTTGACACTTTGTAGCAAAATAAAGCCATCCACACCCCTCCTCATTACATCTGTTATTGATTGGTGCACTTGCCTTTTCACACAGCATGTAGGCCCTTTGGAGAGACAGTGTGTGTTAATGAGAGACAGTGTGTGTTAATGATTAGATTCTGTGTTGCCAGATCCCAGGGCCTTCGTTCCATTTTCTCCTGCCCAGTTGATAACGTGGGCTGGTCTTTGTTGGTGATTGTTATTTGGTAACCCATTCTCATATTTTAGAGTTCATGAGACTACCCGGCTTCTTAGTTTTATTATATAAACTTTGCATGTAATTTGGTTTCTTTGGTTGCTTTGTCTGCTTTTGAAGAGGAGACAGAAATTGCAATGGTATGCTGCCATTGCCCCTGGCTTGCTCGGACTTCACACTTGGATTTCTCATGTGCCTGTGGTCTATTGGGCTTTCTATTAGACATGCAGGTGGAGGTGAGCCAATCAAAGCATGAAGGTATTAGGGAACAGTGATGTGTGAGCCTGAGGACATAAATAAAGGCCAGAACTTGACAATCACTGAATATTCTATTAAGGATATTGGAATTTAGCTTTGTTGTAAAAGACCATGACATAGTTTTATTCAGGAAGTGACACGATCATTTATATTTTAGGAAGAACACACTGGGAGCCAGTGGAAAACAGATTGGAGAGAGATGAGTCTCAATGCAGGCTTCAGATTTCTAACTGCCACTCTAGAACTTCTTCATCTGTCTCCCACTACCAATAAAAGTGTCACTAAAAACATAGGAAAAAAAATACTGTTTCACAAAATCAAATGATATGTGAAAATTCCAAGGACTGATAGAAATCAAGTATGTTAATGGCCAATGCTTTAATTAGGTAACTATGAAAGACACACCTATAAAAAGATTTTCCAGAACTCTCATGATTAATAATGCTATAATGGTAAAGATTGAATCAAGAATGTCAACTTCTTAATAAATTTTTAGGTAAGTCTTTTCTTTCCATCAGCTTTTTCTCTAACTTCAGAATAAACCTCTGTGAACCCTTTTCTTTCACTGAAATTGACATAGCAACATATGAATAAGCAAAAGTAAAGACCATCATGCCTCTATTTGGATTAACACAAAACCACAGGTATTTCCTGAAGGTCTGTCATATAAGACACTACACATAATATAAACACTTTATTTCTCACCAGTATGCAAGTCAGGAAACATGTTAGTCTAAACATATACTTAAATAGATTTTTTTTCAGACAAAATAGTACAACTATAATATGTGTCATAGCAAATTATTCATCATCTTCAATATTAACAGCACATATTGTGTTGAGTTATATTATTGATGTGACTTTTACTTCCAAAGTGGATGATCTAGTCAACTTAGACTACAAAGTACACACTCTTTAAAGGGTATTATATAATCAATATCATTGAGAGAGAGAAATAGTCATACTGGGGCATAAGCAAAAATGAACATGGTAATTCTGGAAGAATTCATGATATAGAGTATAGGCTATATCAAAAGATCTCTGTTGATTAGAGAGCTGATCATGTTTCAAGGAATTATAGTAATAACCAACTTTCCATTAAACACTTACTATAGTCTATTCATCATACCAAGTCTTGTATATATTTTTGTTTTATCCTCTCAGAAATGACAGAATACAGATTCTATTATTATTTTTCTATAATGGTGAAGAAATTGAAATCTAAAAAATAGTAAAGTCATTTGCTCCAAATCTTACACAACTAGAACATGACTCTATTAGTCAAGATTCTCCAGAGAAATGGGAGCCATTAAATATGTATAGATACATAAGAGGAAATTTTATTTATTTTTGAAGATTTTATTTATTTATTTGACAGAGAGGGAGAGATTACAAGTAGGCTGAGAGGCAGGCAGAGAGAAAGGAGGAAGCAGGCTCCTTGCCAAGCAGGGAGCCCGATGCGGGCCTTGATCCCAGGACCCTGAGATCATGACCTGAGCCGAAGGCAGAGGTTTTAACCCACTGAGCCACCCAGGCACCCACATAAGAGGAACTTTATTATTTGAATTGGCTTACATGGTTATGAAGGATGATAAGTCTCACTATTTGTTGTCTGCAAGATGGAAAACCAGGAAAATGAGTCAATGTCTGAAGGTCCAAGAATGAATGTGGGAGTGGGGGGCAGGGGGAGAGAGAGAATACTGATATAAGTCCTGGAGTCTGAAGACTCAGAACCAGAAGCTCTGATGTCCTAGAGCCGGCGAAGATGAATATCCACTGCATTTTGTTCTACTCAGCCCCTCAAAGAATTGGATGATGCCCATCCCTACTGGTGAGGGCTAAGCATCTTCATTCGGTCTGCTGATTCAAACACAAATCTCTTCCAGAAACACGCTCACAGACACACCCAGAACTAATGTTTTGCCAGCTATCTGGGCTCTCTTAGTCCAGTTAAGTTGACACATTAAATTATCCATTGCAATAACTAGGCTTGTATTTGAACACAGGTTACTGGTCTCCATGCCGACGAATCTTTTATTAGTTTGCCAAATACATGCTTACTGGCTTCTGTATTCCAAATTGAATCCTGTAGGACTTAACATCTCTGGAGTGGAAAATGTGACCCCAGTCTGAGATACTGCCATGTCTCCTTCCTCATATTTTAGGGCAGTGTTTTTGAGTGTTTGTGAATAGTGTTTAAACTCTCTGTTTTAGTGTTCAGTTGGTTTATCCTGTACCAATATCACACTTCCCTTCTATTTTTAAAGGTTTCAAAATAAAAGGTCTTGGTGTTTAGAAATGGTAACTCTTTGGTTTTACTTTTATTTTTGGATTAACTTGAATACCATTGACACTCTGAAATTCCAAGTAAACTTCAGAATCTGTTTTTCAATGTCCACACACAAATTCTGCTAGATTTTAGGGCAGCTGGGTGGCTCAGTGGGTTAAAGCCTCTGCTCAGGTCATGATCTCAGGGTCCTGGGATTGAGGCCCGCATGAGGGTCCCTGCTCAGCAGGGAGCCTGCTTCCTCCTATCTCTCTGCCTGCCTCTCTGCCTGCTTGTGATCTGATCTCTCTCTCTGTGTCAAATAAATAAAATCTTAAAAAAAACAAAAACAAATTCTACTAGATTTTAGTATTGCACTTATTCTATATATCAATTTTCAAAGAATTAATATTTTACAACACTGTGAGTATACAATCTATGAAATTTATCACATGGTAAGAAATGAAAATTCCCATTGGTTGATTTTAAAAATTCTACTGTATACTGGAAATTTCCCAAACAAATAAACTCTGAGTTTAAATGGCTAGTCTCATGTATTTTTAGAAACATTTAATGAAGTAATAATATAACTCTTAAACAAAATCCTTCAGAGGGCAAAATAGAAGTAACATTTCCTAAGTTATGAGACTTGATGTCAACATCTGACAAAGGCATTACAAGAAAAAAGAATTCGCAGACTATTTTCTCTCACAAGCACAGATGAAAAATCCTAAGCGATACAATGCAAATCACATCCAACAATTTACCAAAAGAATAATATATCAAGGCAAAGTATAGTTTATTCTAGAAACACAGGTGGTTAACACTTAACAAACCAAAGCAATTCAGCAACGTGATTATATAATGGATAGAAAGGAGAAAAGCCATGTGATGATCTGAATAGATGCAGAAAAGGAAATTGCTAATATGTGATACTGATAATAATAAATGTTTCTTTGTATTAACAATGAAAAGAAACTTAATTCATCTTATAATCATTACCTATTAGAAAAAGTAAATCACATTTGGTCATGAGATACTAAAAGCATTTTTTTCCTGGAGTTCACAAATGAGGCAAGATTGGAAAGAAAAACATTAACTTTTTTTTTCAGATAATACACAGAAAATCTAAAGTAATCTGAAAACAAAGAATGAGACAATATGTGAATATATCACGATTTTTGGATACAAGGACAATACAACAAAAGCATATTGTGCTCCTCGCAACAAAAACCAGAAAATAATCATTTAAATATTATACCATATTAAATAGTAATTTAAAACATCAAATAGCTTGGACTCAATATAGTAAAAGACTTGAAAATCCTTAATGTTTTCTATGAATTCTATACTTCCACACTTTTAGCAATACCATAAAATATCACAGAAATTACAGGAAACCTACATGCACGCAAGTTCATGTAATTTTCATACACTGAAATACTTGATACTTTAAGATGTCAATTGTAAAAAAAAATAAAATAAAATGTCAATTGTGTCTAAATTGATCTATAGATAAATACAATCTCATACTTTACCTCAGCAGGCTCACTTCTATACAGATGTATAGAACTATTGCAGATGTCACCTATTGCAATTACCTGTGATTCACTGTCTGAGCTATGGTTTTCCTACTTTGCTCAGAAAACTTGAGATATTTTTATTCTGCCACGGGCCTCAGAAGACTAAAAAGGGGGAAGGAAAAATGAATTCTCCACATATTCATCTACCTCATTCAGGTCAGTTGCCTTATCCTTTGGTAACTTTAGGTAATAATTAAAAGTGTTGGTAGAAGGGGATCAGATATCACCCTCACTGTATTTTTTGCCATTTCAAAAGAGAGGTTCCAAAGACTAACTGTCATCTCTCAAAGGGGGCTACCTTTCTAACCAGCTTGCTTGATAGTAGAGTGTTGATTCATCCATCTTAGAATGCTGGCTTTAGAACACCTATTTCAACATAATAACCCAACACCAAAATGAAAATAAAACATTAACACGAGGAAAGGAAATGATTGTATGGTGTGATATGCTTTTAATGAGAAGTGAGGGGAGGAGCTTCTAGGAAGCATATTCCATGTATTAACTTTTTTTCCCCCATACTATGACCCATGAGAGAAAAATTACTCTAAAATTGGATATGCAACTGAGGAATTATTTTTTATTATGTTTAATAAATATGTTTAATAATTATTTGTTAAATGAACAAATACTCTAGTTTGAGCTATTTTTGCATTCCCCTGCCCCCCCCATACAATTTCTTTTTATTTTTTTATTTGCCCCAGGGGTACAGGTCTGAGAATCATCAGGCTTACACCTTTCACAGCACTCATTATAGTACAAACCCTCCCCAATGTCCATAATCCATCCACCCTATCCCTACCCTCCCACCCCACAGTGAACCTCACTTTGTTTCATGAGATTAAGAGTCTCTTATGGTTTGTCTCCTTCCCCATCCCATCTTGTTTCATTTTTTCCCCTCCCTACCCCCCACGACCCCCCACCCTGGCCCTCAAGTTTGCAACTGAGGAATTATTGAATTCTACATCTGAAACTAATGATGTACTATATGTTGGCTAATTGAATTTTAAATAAATAAATAAATAGATAGATAAATAAATAAATAGAATTGGATACACAGGTCAAAAATATTCAAGTTCACACTTGGAATTTGGAGTAGAATTCACGTTTAATAAAGGATAGTGATCTACTTATCTTTTTATATAAAACTGCTATTCCTGATAGGAGGAAGAAAGCCTAGTTGATTCATGATTCTACACATGGGAGGCCTCACAGAGCTGTTTCTTGCTACATTGTCACATTCCGGAAGGTATCTGCACTGTGTGAAAAACCAAATAGACCTAACACTATCATTTGAAGTAGGTTGGGCTGGACCACAAAAGAGCTATGTGGGCCCATTTTGTTCCTTTAGCCAAGAACAAATGAAAATTAAGTCCTTTCATCTCTTTTATCTTTCCCTTTGGCTAATAATAATCCAGTGAGTATGAATCTGAAACACCTGAGAGCATGCTAAAAAACAAACAAACAAACAAAAAAAACCCACGTACCTCAACCTTATCCCATCAGACTCTGAGATGAGGCCAGGAATTTTGAATTTTAATAAGCACTTTGGAAAAGACTAATTTTCAGGATACTTCTAATAGCGGCTAAGGTTTATTGAGCATTCACTTTATATGCATCACCCAATGTGTTAAAACCACTAAATAGGTATAATTATTGCAATCATCAATGCTATTTTACATAGTTTCCATAGCTATAGAGCCAACTTAAGATCTACCACATTCAATAAAATTCCAAGTATTCATTGAGAAACACCATCTCGGACTTGCTCAAGCCAAAGGTATCTCCTAGAGGTGAGAGGTCAATTCAAGATGGTCTTCTCAAATGAGGACTATAGGAAAGCCAAGCAAACAAAAATTGAAAGAGGCATAGAAATGTAAATGATAAAAAAGCTGGTCTCCCTTTGTTTTTCCCATGATTCAGTTGCCTGGGATTGATTCTCTCTTATTGGTGCCTGGGTGTTGGGTTTGATGTGGTTGAGCCTCATCTGACTGGTTGTGTTCCCTGGCGCCAATTATACTGACGTACAATTTTAAAGGAATGCTTTGCCACAGATGATGCTAGCCCAATATCTCCTTCATGTTACAGATGGAAAAGAGTGCAGATCAAGAGCAACAATCAGTAATCCACAAAATAGCAACAGAACCCTGGACTCCTGCCTACCCAGTTCTCCTGATCTTTTCTCCAGCCCTTGAAATTTGCCCACCTCTGAATCCTTGGGTCACACTTGTGGAAGTTTTAAAAAATCTAACCCAACTTTGTGTATCTACAGAAAGAGCATAGCAGAGCACCTGGGTGGCTCAGTGGGTTAAGCCTCTGCCTTCAGCTCAGGTCATCATCTCAGGTTCCTTGGATCGAGCCCTGGATCGGGCTCTCTGCTCAGCAGGGAGCCTGCTTCCCCCTCTCTCTCTCTCTCTCCCTGCCTCTCTGCCTACTTGTGATCTCTCTCTGTGTCAAATAAATAAATAAAATCTTTAAAAAAAAAAAAGAGCATAGCATCAGAACAGGCTTATGTATAAAAAATAGAATAAATAATTTAGCAAATATAAAGTTTTATATGCAAAAGCCCATAATTTTCCTAAGATTATAGAAATTGCTTCAGCAGCTTGACTCTGCTATCAGAGAGAATGTTTGGCTTAAAATTGTTATGATTTGGAATACCTACATATTTTTGGTTTCCAAATATGTTTCTCATTTTAGTTTCAGATTTTAATTATTAGAATCAATAGCACTGCTGGGATTGTAAAAGCATTTTGCTCAGATGGTTTCTGAAAATTCTTTCCTTTAATGTTCAAATTAATGAAAGTCAAAACTATAGTAAAACTGAACATTCACAGAGGACCCCTGGAAGAGTATAATTAGAGCTGACTTCAAAGAAAATCATAGGAATTTACCTGACAGAATTGAGTTTATAATCCCACAGGCAAAATTTATTCTATTTTTACTTATGATTCACCCAGAAAAAAATATGTAAGGGTCATTTTCCTTAAAGGCCTTGTTTATAATGAACGTGTCAATGTACGTGAGGTTTGGTTTCCATATTTTTTCACTTCCTTGTGACAGTCTTTGTCATTTTTTTAACTCATAGGAGATACATTTTAAGTAACACCCCCTGGACACAAAAATTAAGCAGAAATTTGGGATAATTATGACTACTTCTTTTAAGTTAAAATAATTCAAGGCCATTTTTCCTTTTTCTTGTCTTTACAAGATTTCTAATTGGATACAGAGAAAGACAAGGCAATTTCAAGATATTCTCTGCCTTTTTAGCCACTGTATATGTGTGTGTGTGCATTTTCTACCTTCTCCCTACCACCATCCCTACCAGGTATATAATTTACAATTAAGAAATTTTATCAAGGGGCCCCTGAGTGGCATAGTGGGTTGGGCATGGTCTCTTGGTTTTGAATTCCAGCCTTGGGCTCAGTGCTCAGCTCTAGAGTCTGCTTAAGATTCTCCCTCTACCCCTCCCCCCCAAAATAAATACATTAAATCTTTAAAAAAAAGGAAAGAGAAATCTTATTAATCTTGACTAATCTGGGGAAACATAAATATGGATCATTCTTTATGCATATGTAAAGGCGGGAACAAAAAAAATATTTTTAGGCATTTATTGTATGCCATGAACTTATATAGTTATGTTTCATGTTTACTTACTCTTAATAACATGGTTACATCAAATACCTGCTATAATGCCAAAAAAACCAAAGTTCAAATATAGTACTATACCTTGGTGTTGAGAATAGATTGTGTAGTTTATAGTGCTAACAAAAAACACAAAAGAAAAATGGAAAGTTTTAAGAATTGAAAAGGGAAGATGGCCTGCCTGTCATTATTTCCAGAAAATGTTTTTTCCAAATAGCACCCCAAAGAAGTCTCCAAACAATTAAGAAATTAATGAAAGGGGTGAACAATTTTTTAGATATAATTATTACTAAGAAAAAGTTGCATTTCTACTTACCAACAATAGACATAAAATGTGTTGTTGAAAAAAGATGCTTTTTTTTTTTTTTATTCATTTGACACAGAGAGAGAGATTACAAGTAGGCAGAGAGGCAGGCAGAGAGAGAGGAGAGAGGAGGAAGCAGGCTCTCTGCCGAGCAGAGGGCCCGATGCAGGCCTCGATCCCAGGACCCTGGGATCATGACCTGAGCCGAAGGCAGCGGCTTTAACCCACTGAGCCACCCAGGCGCCCAAAAGATGCTATTTTCAATAGCAATAAAAAATAAGATCCCCTTGAATGAAAAAGTAATGATATGCAAAATCCTTAGAGAAAAAATTATAAAATTTATTTTAGAGCCAATAAAGATAACCTAAATAAATGAAGAGATATATGAAGGTCATGAAGAGTAGTATCAACAATCATAAAAATGGTAACCCCAACAAAAATTATACAGAGATTAATTATAATTCCAATGAACTTAGAACAGGCTTTTTTCTTATAACTGGGAACTTACAAGCCAATTTTTTCCCCTTAATAGCACAGAGTCAATGTTTACTAATTCTCTAATAAAGGAAAATAACAAGCTTCTGCACCAGAAAGCAAAACTTAAAGATATAGGAATTAAAATACTATAAGTTTGTGCAGTAAGAGATAAGTGAAGATGATAGTAAATGGAGGGCATATAAATAAATCCATGTTTGATTTTTTTATTGTTATGCTAGTCACCAATAGTACATCATTAGTTTTTGATGTAGTGTTCCGTGATTCACTGTTTGAGTGTAATACCCAGTGCTCCACCCTCCTCAATACTACATCGCAGGGCTCTCCCATCCCCCTACTCCGCCTCCCCTCTAAAACCCTTAGTTTGTTTCCCGGAGTCCATAGTCTCTCATGGTTCATCACCCCCTCTGATTCCAACCCCCCTTCATTTTTCCCTTCTTTCTCCTGATGTCCTCCATGCTATTCTTCATGTTCCACAAATAAGTGAAACCATTTGATAATCGACTTTCTCTGTTTGACTTATTTCACTTAGCATAATCTCCTCCAGTTCCACCCATACCGATGCAAATCCATGTTTGATTTTTGATAGATCTTGCATTAATATCAGTGGGAATAGAATGATCATTCAAGAGTAGAACAACTGGTCATATACCTGGGAAAATTAAAATTGATCTTCATCTCGTTCTAGTTACAAAAATAAACTTCAGTAAATTTAAGAACTTAAATGTGAAAAGCAAAACCTAGAAAAAAGTTAATATCGGAAAATATATTTATGACCTTCAATAACAAAAAATTCTTAATTAAGCCTTAAAAAGAACAAATGGTAAAGGTAAAGCTAATAAACTGATTACATGAAAATAAAGAACATTTGTTTATCAGAAGCCACAAGGAGAGTGAAACTACGATGTCACAAATTAAGTGATATATTTTAAATATGTGAATCCAACCAAATAACCAGAATATGTAATGAAACCCTCAAAATCAATAAAAGTGATGGATTTTACCATCGAAGAAAGGGCAAAACCCATAGACAGGCATTTCACAGGTAAGACAACAGAAATATCCAGGAAATTAAAACAACAACAACAAGGTAGTCAGCCTCCCAAGCAATTGGTGGAATGAAAACCAAAATGAGTCATCATGTCACCCTCAACAGACTGAGTTACTAAAAAAAAAAAAAAAAAAATCAAGATTCCAGACTCCAATAAGCATTAGTAAAATAAAGCAATGGGAATACTGATAAAATGAAAATTGAACTATACTTGAATCAGTAATTTTGAAATAATCATGAATTAAATGGAAAATTGATCACTTCCCACCTATGACCCTTGAGAATGTATTCTAGAGCATATAATCGAAAGAAATCTTGCACATGTACATCTGGAGATGCATGCCAGGTTCAGAGTAGCATCATCCACACATAAACAGTAACAACAATAACAAAATCAATGATCAAAATGCAGATAAATCATGGCATAATCAAGCAACAGAATAGTTTATAGCAATGAAAATTAAATTATAAATATAACCATATATAATTTAATATAAAATATTTCAAATTAAGTATAATTTCTATATTCTGAAACTAGTTTCATAAAACTATATGAATACACAATGCAAAATGTGTGGGAGAAAATTCATGTATTTTTTGTATTTATAGTGATTTTATTTAGATGAAGGTCAAAACATGTAAAGTTAAAATATTGCATAGGAATGTACATATTTATGATCAAACCTTTAGGAAATAAAATACTGAGAAATGGAATTTTTTTCCGAGTTGGACAAGGGGTCTATATTTACTGAGAAGCTCACTGTAGTATTCAGTTATTGGTGATTTTTCATTTATAAAGCTGGTTGGGGTGTATATAGGTGTGCATTTTATTAGCATTAGTAATTAAACTATACATAAAATTTTACATAGTATCTGTGTGCATATTATATTCCATAGTAGAAAAGGGGATATAAAAAGGAAGACCCTTTTATTTATTTATTTATTTATTTATTTTAGAGAGAGCGAGCAGGATGGGGGTGGAGGGGCGGCACAAAGGGAGAATAGAGAGAGAATTTTAAGTAGGCTCCATGCCCGGTGCAGAGCCCAACTTGGGGCTGGATCTCACCACCCTGAGATCATGACCCGAGCCAAATCAAGAGTCAGATGCTTAACAGACTGAGCCACCCAGGCACCCCAATAAAGAAAGACCTTTTGATAAATAACCTAGAAATGAAGTTTTTGCAAAAAAATAATCATAGGCATAAAAAGCTTATGGTATGATTCCACTTACGCGTAGTGAGAAATGAGTAACACTAAGCTGTAAAGAAGATCCAGAGAACTATTAATAAAATATTCAGTGCAGGGGTTTTCTCTGTGGGAGAGGGAAAACGATGATCCAGGAGTGTCTTTCTTAGGCTAGATAATAATTTCCTGTTATCATTTGTCCTTATTCTATAAACTCTATATGCATATTATATATACTGCAATATATGCATTTCATAACATAAATTTTAAAACAAAATAATAGGAAAGAAGGACTACCCAGGTTTTTCTACCCCACAAATAATAATATGTCATTGTAGGGGGCTCAAGATACCCATGCAATAATAGCCAGCTCTCCAAAATAAATGCAGGTACATCACCTCTGCCCTTTCATACTTCAATGATCTCACTATGTTACCACTTTATATTTGAGATTTAACAACCCTGGGAGGGGTTGTGCACCTGAAATCCTGTTGGACATTATATCTAATAGTAATGCATCCATATCAGTTGTTCCAGTGCAGTTTAAGATGATAAATTAGAGGTCAATTTTTAGTATCCATAGGTTGTCTACTCCTTGTCCTTATTCTATCACTCTCCCGGACTAAAGCTGGATCACACTGTTTGTAAGAAGAAGTGAAGTTTCTGGGATTTGTTCCAAAGATGTGGCTTGAACAACAAAATGGCTGTGCTATTATAAAGTGATAGTTCATAGCACAAAACAAATCTGATGAAAATGATATCAAATTAATTCCTGGGTAAATGAAACAATTTCTCCTAATTCCATGTGTCCAACTGCCTACCGGGCTTTTCCTGTTGTGCATTTTCTTCATTTCCAAGTCAACTGACGCTTTCAATTGCTTATTTACTGTTTAGTGATGACTTTGGATGTATACTTCCTACCTCTGGCTTCCTTCCCATCCAATTCATCCAGGAATTTGCTACTGCATTAACTTGCCTAGAACCTGAAGTAGCAGATGGGCTACTGATCACTGTGGGATGAATGAACCAAGTAACTCAATGTATCTTGCTGTAAACATTTACCCTTTGCTTCTGAATTCAAAAAGCAAATTATCTACATTTGCCTTAGGGCATTAAGAGTACTCCATCTTATACTGCACCTCTGTTTCCCACCGGGACGTCACTGAAGATTTAATGGATTCTGATTTCACGTTCATTACGTAATTTCCTGATTAAGACTATATGTTCCACAGTGGGAGGTCTTAACCTAGAGTCCATGGATGGACTTCAGGTCACTCTTAAATGCTCTGCAATTCTGTGAAAATGTTCGTTTGATTTTGGTAAAGGAAGGTCACTATGTTTTATTAAATTCCCAAAGAGATTCATGATACCATAAAGGGCCAACATCCTTGCCCTATGGAGAGAGACAGTGTTGACAGGAGAACATCAACACCAGTTACTTTCTCCTCCTTACCTTTCTGATCTAAAGCTAGATCATCTACATCTCACTTGCAATTTTCTTTCTTCTCTTAGTCTCTTTCTTACATTGGCCTTGTCATTGTTTGGACTTACCTGTCATTACATTACGATCGATGTCAGAGCCTTCTTTTCCTTTGTTGCTACAAATCTGTAGTGGTAGCTGCCTTGAACTCTAAAGGCTCCCACAGTTTGCATCCCCCCTTCCCTGGGACTTTTGTACCCATATTTTCTATCTTGAAGGTCAGCATTATACTCATACTTCCTTTGAAAGATGAAAATGCACTGTGTAAGATCAGGGCATTTGGGTGAGATATTAATGTTTCTTAGTCTGGGCAAAGTCCTCTTCAGAAGGAAGAACCTATAGACTTTGTGGACTCTGCATTTTTTTTTAGTAATTGTTGAATACCTAACCTGTACTAAGCAAATCCATATGTTTTCTCATTTAATTCTCACAGAAAAAGCAAAAGTTGCTTCTCATAGATGAAGACTGAGAGGTAAGTCTCCTAGAGGATCCCCAGGTACAGAGAAACTTGCTTGGATCTATTTCAGTTATTTATTTATTAAAGGCAAGAGACTACATGAGGAAACCAATAGCATTATTACATTAAGTCCCCAAAACAGCCCTTAAACCTGGGATTGTTGTTCTTATTACAAATGAGGAATGAGATGAGCTAAGAGAGTAAATAAGTTGATTAAGCCTTGAGAGGCAATGGTGGAGTGGGAATTCAAGCCAAGCTCATTGTAATTCTAAAACTTGTACCCTTTCTCCTACAAATGAAATCCTGTCTCGTGACTATTCAATTAATGTTCTTTCCATTACTTCATCGTAGTTTGGCCTCGCATTTAAACATCACACTTTACACTTTAAAGTTTTGCATCTTTATGTAACAGAAACTGAAGTTAACAGACAGTCTAAAATTACAGAACTAATAGAAACAAAATAGCCTGATTTTCAATCCAATACTCCTTCCATAATATAGCAACACTTTCCATCTAATGAGCAACTATCTTGAAATAAAATACACTTTGAAAAGTATTTTTATAATTCAGTCTGTGCAGTTTTCAAATGCTACTTTCACTTTTTCTCAAGGAAAAACAATAGGTATGGTCTTTTTTTTTTTTTCAGAGCACCTTTCAGCAAAATGTATTCCATACTATTTCACATCTGGCTCTTCTCTTCACAGATGTTTCTTGTAGTAAAAATAGATGAAGAGAAAGAAGAGTAAGAATACAGCAAGAATGTGAGATTGGAAATAGGCTCTGTAGTTTATTTTTAGTCTATAGTTTTCTATTTAACAGTAGACATGTTAGAAAGATTGTTACCAAGGATTTGGAAAGATTTTCCAAATGATCAGAGCAGTAGTTTCTGAAATTATAATCGTACACATGCAGAATCACATGAGTACATTTCAAGAAGTAACAGCCAGGGCGCCTGGGTGGCTCAGTGGGTTAAAGCCGCTGCCTTCGGCTCAGGTCATGATCCCAGGGTCCTGGGATCGAGGTCCGCATCGGGCTCTCTGCTCGGCAGGGAGCCTGCTTCCTCCTCTCTCCTCTCTCTCTCCCTGCCTCTCTGCCTACTTGTAATCTCTCTCTGTGTGTCAAATAAATAAATAAAATCTTTAAAAAAAAAAAAAAGAAGTAGCAGCCATAAAATTTACAAGCTCGTGGAAAGGGTAGTGATTTCTTTAGCCCTTCACTCATGAAAGGTGCAGTGTTAGGTTCCTATTGATGCCATAACAAATTACTGCACATTTGGTGGCTTAAAACAGCACACATTTATTATGTTATAGTTTGTACATCAGATGTCTGGCACAGGTCTGATGGGGCTAAGGTGTTGGTGGGGTGTCATTCTTTTGTGGAACTCTAGGGGAGAATATCTTTCTTTGCTTTTGCCAGCTTCTGGAAGCCATCTACATTCCTTGGATCATGGTTCCATTCCCCCATTTTTCAAGCAAGCAACAACAAATTGAATTAATATCACATCATATCTCTATGTGAAGACATCTTCTGCCTCTACTTCTACGTTCAAAGAACTTGTGATTACATGTGGATAATTTGGAATAATCTCCCTATGTTAAGGTCAGGAAATTGCAAATTTTAATTCTATCTGCATTCTTAATTCCCTCTGTCATAGAATACAACATATTTAGTTCCCAGAAATAAGGACATAGACATCTTTGGGGAGCTGTTAGTCTGCCTACCATAGGTACCAAGCAGTAATTTGCTGCTCATATCATAGAAATGGTCCCAAGTCAATCCAGTCCATCAGAAATACCTGCTGAGTGGTAGCTGTGGAGAGTTTTACTGAGAAGAGATGGTTCTGAGCTCTTGCAAAATGAATGAGGGTTAACTTTTTAGGTATAAAGTTATGATTTTAGGTATGAAGATATGATCCATGTCAGCTTCTTTCTCCATTCAAAGCTCTTCCTAACCCATGCTAAATCAATAATCTATTCTCATCAACCTGTTTCCTGAAGAAGCCATATCATTTCTTAATTATAACTTTAAAGTATTTTTCACTCATGGAATACCTTATGACAACTGTCTTTACCTCATTCAGCAACATTTTTTGAATACCTACTATGTGTCAGATACATAATGAAAATAAAGACTCTACTCTCTATGTAGCTTATGTCCTGTTGGGACTGTACGAGAGACAGAGAAAAATTCAATATAGCAATATGGTATATTAGAAGGCAATAAATACTTCAGGCAGGATATATATGTTAAAAATAGACCATGCTATGGCAGATTTAGGATGTGAGGCGGCCCGTTGAAATTTTAAACAGAAGTCCATGTAGCCTTTTCAAGAAGGTGATCTTTGAACAGAAACTTGGCATTGAGGAAATTGTCCATGTAGACAGCTCAGAGGAGAGACTTTTGTGAAAAGAATATAGAAAGAGACATCTGAAAATAAAAATGACCTCTGAAAACCACTTGACCAGCTGTTGATTGAGTTCCAGTTTTACATTCAAATCATTAGGACATCTGTGACTGGTGAAGAACCTGTGGTCTGAGAGGTGGAAGAGATAGAGGGCTCAACCCAGAGCAGGAAGGGGATTCAGAGGTCTCAGGAACCAGGAGCGGACCAATGAGACCAGAGAGCAGGACCATGGAGAGCCAGAGTTACTGACACAAGAGAAGATCATGGAGAAAGCCAACTGAGGCAACGAGACTGGGCTGGTCACATCCAAATGATAGCTGGGCATCTGGACAGGATGCCAGGAACATCAGGAAGAATCCAGATGTGCTGAAACTCTGCCTCCCCTTCTACACTGCATTTTTTTAAAGATTTTATTTATTTATTTGACAGAGATCACAAGTAGGCAGAGAGACAGGCAGTGAGAGAGGGGGCGGGGGAAGCAGGCTCCCCACTAAGCAGAGAGCCCGATGCAGGGCTCGATCCCAGGACCCTGAGACCATGACCTGAGCTGAAGGCAGAGGCTCAACCCACTGAGCCACCCAGGTGCCCCTGCACTGCATTTTAATGCAAATCTACATCTACCATGACCCTAGTATCTCCCAACTCTCATCCACATCCTTTCAGATCTGCTTCAAATCTTTCTCTTCCAAACCTGAAGTGATTTTTCTGAAATTTAATTCTGTTACCACCTCTCACCATCTTAGAAAAGATCAGGGGTCCCGAACTGCTCTCCACATTTAGCATAAACTCCTTCATACTGCATATCCGGCAGCTGCCACGATCTAGCACCAATCAACAGCCTCCACATTATCTCCACTAACATTTTTATACATTTTACTCTCTAGTTATTCCATGCTATGGGTTTCCAAACTAAGCCACATTTTTCACCTATCCATGGCTCTACTTCTCTCAATTTTCCCATCTATCTAAGCATTTCCCTATTTTAAAGTCCATTTAAAATGTGGTTTCTTCTGGGATATCACTTTTCATACCTTCAACAAAATTATCTCCAACCTCAGGATGTCTTTATCTCTACTATGATCACACTTGGTCATTATAAGTACCCTCAAAGCAGGATCTATATTTTACTGATTTTTATATTTTTCCAACATCTAGCACAGATAGTAGAGAGTAAGCAATATGAGTTTTCTTTAAATAAAGTATTCAAAGAATAAGTGCTGAGAAGCAGGATATTTCCTTCTTTCTAAATCTGAAACTGAGAGTAATTTAAAAAATGACAAAATTATTTTAATGCTTATAATTTGACAAATCACTCAGTCAATTTTAAACTGTGTTTTAATATAAATTAATTTACATATATTTTCAAGAAAGTTGGTAAACTATATTAAATGTTTAATGAACTTCACACATTTGTAAATTCTTGTTTAATCTATTTGCTTATGTGCTGATATTTTATAAATTCTTAATTGCCAGAATTGTTTTAAGTATATTGATATCTTTCATGCCTTGAGATCTTATTTCTGTTATAAAGAATAAGTAGAAATTTAAAACCATATCTGATTTCCAAATTTCATTTCCTTTGAATATATACCCAGAAGTAGAATTGCTTGAACATGGTAGCTCTATCTTTAACTTTTTGAGGAAACTCCATACTGTTTTCCACAATGACTACACCAATTTACATTCTCACCAATGGTGTACAGACAATAGCCAAGATGTGGACACAACCTAAGTGTCTGTCAATGACGAATGAACAAAGAAAATGTAGTTTATACAAATCAGCCTTTAAAAAAAAGGAAACTCCGCCATTTGCAACGGCATGGATAAAACTAGAAAGCAATGCACTAGGCAAAATAAGCCAGAAATGGAAAGAAAAATATTGCATGACCTCACTTATATGTGGGATCTAAAATAGTCAAACTCACGGAAGCAGAGTATAAGTGTGCTTGCCAGGGATGGGAGAGTAGGAAATGAGGAAATGTTGGTCAAAGGGCACAAAGTTTTGGTTATGCGAGATGAATGGGTTCTGGAGATTCAATGCACAGCATGGTGATGACAGTCAACAATGTTTTCTATACTTGAAATATTCAAGAGGATAGACCTTCATTCAAACCTGTAAACACACACACACGGACACACACACACACGGACACACACACACACACACACACACACACACACACACGGAAATGGTACCTGTGCAGATGAGGATAAATTCTTTAGCTTGACTGTGGTGATCTTTTCACAACGTATGCATGTGTCAAAACATCAGGTTGTACGTCTTCAACATATATTACTTTTATGTCAGAGATATTACAATAAGGTTGTTAAAAAATACAGATGACAATATAGCAGTTTTGTTTTTTTTGAATCAAAGAGAGACAATGAATGGTAACGACTCATTCTTCTACATTCATCATCAGCAACCACCTAATTTCTATGCAGATTTGGCATTATTAATCTATCTCAAAGACTTAGAAATTGAAGCTCAACAAATGAAAGTAATGCCTAACTTCACACAGCTTCTAAGAAACAAAATCAGCTTCTAGTCAGTAGACTGATGGTTTCTTCTTACTTCCTTATCATCACAGAAGTTCGACCTTAGAAGGGCACTGCAATGTCTAGATGTTCAGGATTTTCCATATTTCCTATCCTAGATGAATTTCCCATGGTCACTGCTAACTATAGACAAGAACCTCTGTGGACAGAACTTGAATCAAGGGCTAGTAAAAGGATATTTGAATGAATACTGATAGTGAAATGGGCCAGTTAGTAATTCGTTCTAGATTATCTGTGCGATTGTTTCAAATTCCAAGGATGGTTATCATTAATTACTTATTTGTAGTGAAATTTACTAGAATACAACAGAATTTGATGAAGCATTGTTCACTTAGCAGTTTTACGTTGGATTAGAATTTTTAAAGATCTTTTTGCTTATTTCATTGATAAAGTAAGCACCGAAGATAGAACTAGTAAGTACTTTAAAGATTATGTATTCCAGGTCTCTGTTTGCAGATAAGGGCTCAAGTGGAGAAATGACCTGTGCAAGGTCAATGACCTCACCCCTTGCCAGAATGGGCCCAGAGCCAGTTGCCTTCTGCCTCAATGATTCAGGGTTCATTCCCCCCCCCACCCCCCCCGTAGACCTGCCAGAAACCAGTGCCTTATCTAAACTAGTTTAATCCCTAGCAGTGATAGTTAATTCCCTTAATCGCTTAAGTAAGTGTGTTGCAAATTCATGCTGGTTTACAAATCTTCTGCAAGCAGGGATTCTCAAACAAGTTCTCTGTCTGCATCCAGTTTTAGGGATTTGTGTTTCCTGCCTCTTCCTTTGAAGACAGAATAAGAAATTAGTTTGAACTTTGAGTTATTTATAGTCAGTAACTTCACTCTTCTACACATTAATTACCAAGTCTATGTTTCCCTTGGTACCTTCTGTACTATGACATATTTGCAAAATATATGTTTTTCCACCCTCTTCTGTTTTACTTACGAATATTAATTAGCTGTGCTTCCATTTTGTGACTTTTAAAGTTTCCTCCCTAAAAATTGTTTATTTGGCACTGATCACTAATGTGTCATTTCTCAGTTTAATTTGTTACTTTAGTATTCTTCACATAATGTAACAGTAGAGCATGGGCTCTGGGGGCAAAATCCCTGAGTTTCTTTCCTGAGTTCAGGAGGTGCTAGCTAACTATGAGACTATAATGAGCTAGTTGATTTCTCTGTTTCCTTTCTCTCACAATTGAAATGAGTACCTACCTTAAAGAGTTCTGTAAGGGTTAATGAGAAATCCACATACAGTGATAGGTACAATGCCTGGTATTCTAGAAGAATTTAATAACTTTATGACTATTATATAAAATAATTAAACTTGATGACATAGATTTTTCCAAAATTACCACTACTATTGCAGTTTTTAAGGAAAAATATTTAATCATCTGTGCAAGAATAATAATTGGATGGCAGTTTTGGTTATTACTGGGAGAAATTAAGAAAGCATTTTTAAATGTAAAGGAAATGGGTAAATTCCAGCCTGCAACCTTGATGAAGTAACTAGTAGAGTATTTGTCCACTCACCATAAAAACGACAATATTGGGCAAAACACATGAGGCAATGGACTTCATACATCATGTAACAGCAGCAGCAATATGATCACTGAGAGAATGGAAACACATACACTGAGGTCCACCTTTGCCCAAGCTATCTGACTGTGGACACTTTGCCTACTGTGACACAGGGAAGTAAAACCCAAGGCTAGAATTATGGGAAGATTGGAAGCCAGACAAACTGGAGCTCCAGCCTGGGATTGGTAAAGAATATGAGAAAGGAGAGACCTGTACCAAGGAGCCTTGACCCAAGAAGTGTAGAGGGAAGAACAAGGCTTCAAAGTCAGTCCAGACTAGTTCTTTGGCCAAAAGCTAATGATGCATACATTGTTTGAGGCTCCAAATTCCATCAGAAAGTGCCAGTTGTGAGGGTAAGAGATGAACACAAATATTGAAGACATGGAATGCTGTGAGATATTAGATTTTCTGTCCAGCCAGGGAAGGGGACCACTTTGGCAACCTCAAGCATTAAGTTGTGATGTTAGGAAGGTCATGAGTTAAGAGTAAGGGTCATTCTCTATAGAGACACGCCTTAGACTAAGGAGAAATGAAACAGACTCACCCTAACAAAAGATAAAGTCGAACTGGTAGGATACAAAGTAAATGCCAGTAATTCAACTGACTATCAGAACAAAGTTCAATACCCATTTCATGTAGACACTACAACCCAGTCTTTCGATCATGTCCAGGAAAATCAAGAGAAAGGCAGCACTGAAAACAGACCCTGAGGTGAAGCAGATTTGGAGACAGCAGACAAAAGCTTTAACAAAATTATTATGAATAGCTTCAAGGACAAAAGTGAAAAGACGGGTCAAAATGAGGGAGGAGATAGAGAACCCCATGAGAGAAATGGAAACTGTAAGGATGGAATGGAAATTCTAGAAATAAAAATAGACGATCTAAAATTTTTAAAAAATCACTGGATGAGCTTAAGAGCAGATTACAAAAGGAAAAAGTTTTCTATTTAAACACAAATCAACAGAAATTATTTTATTTGAAGCACACAGAGAAAAATGAGTGAAAAAATAAGCAGTGACATAATGGACAACACTAAGTGGTCTAATGTGTAATTCATTGTTATGCCAAGAGGATAAGAAAGAAAAATAGTTCAGAAAAAATATTTGAAAAATAATTTTAAAATTTATTCAATATATAGTAGATGTACCTATTAATTTTTTTTTTCTGTTCAAACATTTTTATAACCTTAATTCAAATAGCTGGTCTTCCTGCTTCATTGTTTTTTGTTTTGTTTTGTTTTGTTTATTCAGTGATCCAAGATTCATTGTTTATGCACCACACCCAGTGCTCCATGCAATACGTGCCCTCCTTAATAGCCACCACCAGGCTCACCCATCCCCCCACCCCCTTCCCTCCATAGTCCTCAGTTTGTTTCTCAGAGTCCACAGTCTCTCATGGTTCATCTCCCCCTCTGAGTTACCCCAATTCACTTTTCCTTTCCTTCTCCTAACGTCCTCCATTTTATTCCTTATGCTCCACAAGTAAGTGAAACCAAATAATTGACTTTCTCTGCTTGACTTATTTCACACAGCAAAATCTCCTTCAGAACCGTCCATGTTCATGTAAAAGTTGGGTATTCATCCTTCCTGATGGCTGAATAATATATGGACCACATCTTCTTTATCCATTCATCTGCTGAAGGGCATCTTGGCTCTTTCCACAGTTTGGCGATTGTGGACATTGTTGCTATGAACATTGGGGTACGGCCCTTCTTTTCACTACATCTGTATCTTTGGGGTAAATACCCAGTAGTGCAATTGCAGGGTCATAGGGTAGCTCTATTTTTAACTATTACTAATCACTAATTAATTATTTTAACTATTAATTTTAACTTATTCTGGGCTGGACACTGGCAATAGTAGAGGAGGGGAAGGATCACATGTGGACAAGACCTCTAGTCTATGCAGTCCACCAGATCAGATGCAGGAGAAATTGGAAGGCTTTGGGTCAGTAGACCTCACATAACAGATGCACAGTGGGGAAGCAGAGATAGAGCAGACCTCCTTCAGACTTCTTTGAACCAACAGTGAGTGGTCCTGCTGCCAGGCTTTTGGGCCCTTCACATTTCAAAAGAAATATATGGAAATAGACTATGGGATTCAGAGAAGGAGTAGATATCAGAACTAGTACTCCCAGACTCTGATGTAGAAATTTTAGAAAGGTAACTGTAGAAAGGTTTTTTTGTTTTGTTTTTGTTTTTTTTAAGAAAGTAGTTGGTAGTGGGGTGCCTGCATGGCTCAGTCGGTTGAGTGCCTGACTCTTGGTTTCAGCTCGGGTCATGATCTCAGGGTCCTTGGATTAAGCCCCGCATTGGGCTCCATGCTCAACGTGGGGGATCTGCTTGAGATTCTCTCTCTCTCCCTCTCTCTCTCCCCTTTTGCACTTCCCCCTGCTGGAGGGTGCTGTTTCTCTCTCAGATAAATAAATAAATATTTTTTTAAAAAGTAACTGGATAGAAGGGAAAGACAAAGAAAATTAATTTATTTTTTATTCCTCATGAAAACCCAGCTCTTGTTATGGAGATGAACACTGAATTAACAAGAGGCTAAGTCTGGAGAGTCTGTTTTTGTGTCACCATGTTGTACCTGAACAGTACCTTACATAAAAAACTAAGAGCCACAGAATACAGAACTCTTCATATCCCCATCTTCTTTTAAAAAAATAGAAACCCCATTATTTTTAATTTGAGGCTCTCACCTTTTCGAAGTCTACAAAAGAGTATATGGCCCACCAGTGCCTTTCAGGCTGTAGGGAAGGGTTTTCTCTATTTGTAGATTTGGCAGTAATTTCTGACAGTGACAACTGTATATTGATGAAAAGTTCCCTTTCAGCTCTTGTCATAGCCCCAACTGGGACAATACCACACACTGACTATGGTCTATGATCTTATTACAGCATCCCCCCACCCCACCCAGTGCTCCCAAGAATGGATGCTGACATTTAAGGTTCTGTTTTTCTAATTTACATGATCCCTGATATTAACAAGACATGGCAGTGCTGAGGTTTGGGTGATAAACCAAAATGACTTTTTATTACTCTCATTATGGAATGTGACATAATAATGTATGGTTATCAAGCTTCGTCAGATACGAATGCCTAACACCCTCAATAGCTAATTGATAGAAGAACAATCATCATCATTCTGGGTGCTACCCTCCAGTCAAGGTAGGTTTTTTCCCACCTTACTATTGAACTGCTCTTCCTGCAGAGTAACCATTGATATAAGTCCCCTGGGGATCCCCCAACCCTTGCAAACCCTACTAAAGACTGTATGTGTGTGTATACATGGGTGGCTAAGAGCAAGGAGAAGGAATAGTAATTTGTGATGATTTTTTAAGCTAAATGACTTGTGAACCCTTACGTGTCTGAAGGATCTTTAAACTTCAATTGTTAATATTTTTTAAACCAATATATAAAGCCAAAACACACACATAAATCTACCACTTCAAGTGACTCTGAAAATGAGTGATGACTGACGAAAGTAAAACTTTTCTTTCATTTCCCATTTAAAATAGTTTTCCCAAAATATCACACTAGATTTTGACTTTTAATAAGCTTTCCCAAAATCTTTAATTATAAAAATACTCTGAATATAGATTATGCCTTCCAGGCAATTAAAAATGTCTACATGTCTATCTTAGAGGCAATACTTATTAATTTGATCTTTCGTTAAAACAAGACAGTGGTACATCTCTGTTTCAAAGAGCTGCCTCTACTTACATTTTTGCTGATGATCAAATTTTTTAAATAAAATATCTACTGTTCTATGTTCAGAATCACTTTCTCTCACTCATCTTCCTTCTTATCATCCCACTATATCCTTCTATTTAAACAAGACCCATTTACTGAGATTACTTTGTGCTTCACAGAGACAACCTTGGGCACAGTGAGTGAAGGGCCAGAGTCCCTCTTGTCTGAGACCTGCTGGGGGGCTGTAGAGGGAATGTGTGGTGCTAAGATATTTACATTGTGAACACATTGTTTTATTTAAAAATACACAAGATAGGCTCTATCCTTAGACTTCCACTCTCTAGTAGTATAATTTTTAACATATCAGAGTCTTAGATTCTTCTGTCAAAGAGAATGATGCCCTGGGGTGCTTGGCTGGTTTAAAGTAGAGCTTATGACTTTTGATCTTGGGGTACTGAGTTCAAGCCCCATTCTGGGTGCAGAGCTTATGTTAAAAAAAAGAAAGAAAGAAAGAAAGAAAGAAAAAAAAAGAATGATGCCTAATTCACAGAATCATGATAAGCATGTAGCTTGTTTAGAAAAGCTAAACAACTATTTAATTATTTGTTTTGAAATTTTACTTATTTACTAGAGAGAGAGAGAGCACAAGCAGGGGGAACAGCAGGGAGAGGGAGAAGAAGGTTCCCCATTGAGCAGGGAGCCTAACATGGGGGCTTGATCCCAGGACCCTGGCATCATGACCTAAGCTAATGACCTAAGGCAGACGCTTAACCACCTGACCCACCCAGCCCCTCCCCAAACAACTATTTTAAAGATTATTATTTTATATCTTCCAAGTATTAAATGACTACTCTAAGCCACTCATAAATTTGGAAAACATCTTCTAAAGTTCAAACTTTGACACCAGGATACCACACAAGAATCTGGTTCTTTTGGAATATATGGAATATATGCAGTGTTGCATATGTTCATAAATAAGTCTAAATACTGTATTAATTTATTTGACCAGGACATAGATATCAATGCCAATTTATAATAACTGATAATTTATAATTATCTGTAAGGTAGCAAAAACAACTAAATTATTCAGTTATTTAGCCTTGTCTAACAGAGCTGTCATTCTGTATCTGTAAATATATATATATATGTAATATATATATAATATATGTACAAATTCCAGTCTAAACTGCAAGTCTGAAGAACTTAAGAATTATGTTCTTTTCTGCATTAAAGAATAACACAGAGGAATTTGGGTAATTAACTACAAGTGAGAGACTAAATACTAGAAACCAAATTAGTCCCTAGATTAAAATGAAAACTCAAGTATGACCTCTTATTAAATGCTTGAATTTTAGCTCTTGAACATGATAATAATTTATTAAAATATGGGAACCAAGGTCACAATAACCTCCCTTAAAATATAACCTATAATAATGTGTATTTGGTTATAGAAGTGTAAGGTAATATTTAACCCACTCTTATACATTTATTCACATTATGAAGTTTGAACTACTCTAACCCTCTTAAACAAATGGTCCATTATTGAGTGCAGTGTTTGGAAAATGTTTTTGAGATGCATACGTCATCACCAAACTGGCAGCCCAGTACCGAAAAAGACAGAGGTGACAATAAGAAGTCATGTGAAGTCGCTGTAGAAGGTTATACTTGGTTGGATAACTTAATTTGGCTATAGAGATAGACAAGATCTATGAACTGTACCATTCCAAGACTTTTTTTCTTATGGAAAAGTATTGTTTTGGAAAAGTATTATCCTCTTGAGTATTATTACCACAGTGCTTATCTCTCCCCTCCTGTTTTTTCTTGCCTAAGATAGAATCAGAATGATGAAGGAACTGGATGGTAAATGTGAGTTTCTGGGTCTTATTCTTAGACTTGAGATAAACTTTACATGTGATGACCTTAATTGAAGAAAACCTCTCTCAGGCTGTTGGAGGACCTTTGCCTTAGTGTAACACTCATGCTTGTCATGAAAGTTTACCACTTATATGTAGTGACTTGATTGTCTGGAGATTTCAGGGCTTCCCTTCCTGCCACATGCCTATAGGATAAATGGGTACATTGAAGTTTCAATTATTGGAGCACACTTTAGACTATGTCATCGCTATGAACTTATGACAGCAACTTTTCTTTTTAAAGGATGAGCATTTGCAAACTTCAATTTTGGTCCCGTGGCTCTACATTTCACACTATTTTTGGCTTATTTATGAGATTCATTTACATTGTTGTGAGTGTATTTCCTTGATTTTTGGTGGAGAAAACCAAATGGGGTGATAGGACATTTACTCACCTATATTTTAGTGTTCATGTCTCTTGGTCTAACTGTAAACTGAAAACACTCTTGAATACCACAAGTCCCATTCCCTACGGGGTAGTAAACCTTAGTGTGAGAGATTATATAATTGACCTCTCCTACTGTTTCTCCAAGGACTCCTAGAAATAAGGTTTTGAATATTCTCATCACCACAAAAAGCTTTTACAAACTCCTTTTTAATAAATCCGGGCTCACATATGCAGGACTGTTCTTTTTATTTTTTTTTTATTTTTTTTTTATTTTTTTTTTATTTATTCATTTGAC